>JAOTRH010314324.1:0-23504 GCA_034768845.1 Heliamphora exappendiculata
TGAATTACAGTTCACACCACTAAAGAACTATAATTGCACTCTGACCCATAATCTTAAGACCTTCTTACATTGAGCTCATGTTATTAAATGCTTATAATTTCTCCCCATGTTAAGATTCCAGATACCCGCCAATTAAATTTAATTACTAACAATTTAATTTAATCGGTATCTTGCTATTCTTTAAGCCCCTCCGCTTAATTTATTTGACTGCCGGATAATTAAATCCACCTGTAGGGTTTGGTTAAGTCAAAACTTATAAACTTCCTTAAGAGAGTATCGTCAATCCCGATTTTTTGGGACGTGAATTCCATCAATAATTAATATTTACCGTATAAATAATACTGTTATCCAACTCACCGGGAATATAGACTCATATAAGATCGCATCATCTAATGAATTAAAACAACAAATATTAAATATATACAAATCAATAATTATTTCAGGGTTAAGAGGATACGCACTATTCATAATAATCTTAGAATGTGCATTAATATATATAGTAAGTATAAAATTTATTATTCTAAATGTCTCGTTCAATACACACAGTGTATCGGTATAGAGAGTTGGAATAATAGACGACGCTATTATCTGTTCCTCGTAACTAAGATATGCCCACTAAAATTCTGTGCCACAGTCGTACCGATGGTATGTCTATTTCTATCTAAACTGTGAATATAAAACTTATATTGTACAAGAACCTAAAATCTTATTTTTTGTGTGCAAGTCATACTCTACACACCAGATTAAATACTATACTGAATATTAGACATCCATGCATAAGAAAAAAATGATATACATACATTATTCATAAAGATTCTCATAAAATTAATTTTATTAAAATAAAAAAATATAATTTTCAATATACTAATCCTAACACTTTGGATCTTGTACTTCGATGGAGTTTCGAACCAGTACGGGTATGGGATAAGGATACTCTTGATCACCCCCGATGATTCCCACATCTTGTTGGCTTATAAAATGAGTTTTGAGGTTATAAACAATTAAACCAAGTAATAAGCTTGCTTAACCAGGTTGGAAGCAGCTTTAGAACTAGGGCCAAAGAAGTTGAAAGTTATAGGGGACTCAGCTTTGGTCGTATCTCAAGCAAAGGGAGAATGAAAGGTCAAAGAGGAAAGGTTAATCCAATAGCACCGAGAGCTCAAAATAATAATCCCTTATTTTGAGAGTGTGGTGTTCACCCATGTCCCGAGATTGCTGAATAAGTTCGCTGACGCCCTAGCTACTCTAGCGTCAATGATAGACATACCATCTGGAGTAAGGATGAAACCTTTAAAAATTCAACAACGAGATGCACCTGCAAGCAATTATATTGCTGCTGCCCAAGAAGTCAATGATGGGTTGCCCTAATATCATGGCATTTGGAACTTCATTGAAAAGGGAGAATATCCCAGTTAAGCCAGTAAGAAGGATCAAAGAGCCATTAGGAGACTCGTTGCGTAGTTTATAATATGTGGAGGAAAGCTGTACAAGAGAAGATATCAAGAAATTAACAAACTCTGCATTGACATGGATGAAGGACACGAATTGATGAGAGAGATTTACAAGGGAGTATGCGGACCCCATATGAATGGGCTGATGTTAGCAAAGAAGATTTTGCGCCAAGGGTACTTTTAGATGACGATAGAGACAGATTTTCACAAGTTAGTTCGGAGATGTTGAAAATGTCAAGTTCACGCAAACCTCATGCATGTGCTGCCATCTCAGCTCTATAATATGATTTTACCGTGCCCATTTTCGATTTGGGGAATTGACCTGAAAGGAAAAATCACACCCAAGGCGTTGAATGGACATGAGTTTATTCTTATGACGATTGATTACTTCTCAAAGTGGGTCAAAATAGCCTTCTACTCGGTCTTAAAGGCCTCCAAAGTAGCCAAGTTTATCAAGAAAAAACCTCATCTATCGATACGGGGTTCTGCATAAGATAATTTTCAATAATAGCTCTCACTTCCAAGGAAAAATTTTAGATCTCTTGGAGGAATATCGAATCACCAGTCATAAGTCTTCCCTGTATAGACCATAAACTAATGGAGATGTGGAAGCTGCCACAAAAACGTAAAGAAGATCTTACAGAAAACGATAAAAGGGAAGTAGTAATTAGCCGGAGGAGCTACTATTCGCACTTTGGGGATACTGAACATCGAATAGGACTTCCACCAGAGCAACACTGTACGCATTGGTTTCTGTTAAAAGTTTGGCCTAAACCTTTTGTCCAAAGTTCTCCTTTGTAATCATAGTTCAAGTAGTTGATCAATACAAAAGCTTACTTTAACTTTTTCTAATAAATTGATTAATTTGCTAAAACAAAAATCTAAAGAACAGTTTCAGAAATCATTGTGAGCTAAAAGTGGAGAAATTTTCATTAAGGAGTTTTACTAATTTAGTTTGATTCTAACACAAGGGAGGCTTGCAAGTCCTCAATCCTTTTCCTAAAAATTGAAAAGAACGCCCCACGATATCGGGTACAATGAAGAAAAGTCAAGTCCTTTTTTTTGCTCTCCTCCTTGTCTTGCACTATGATCAAACTCTTTCCCCAACCAAGCTTTATAATTCTCAAAAAGCACGCCAGCAAACCTGCTAACAACTCGAGGCATTATCAGGAAATGTCCTCCCCAGTCAAAGAACTCAGAAATTCCTTCCAACTAGCTTCAGTGGAATAGAGGCAGTAAGTTCGACGATGGACGAATAACTTCACGCTATAGTTATCAGGCATAGGTTTTTTCAATAGGTTCACCTTTTCCATCAGCTAAACCTGAGAGAAATAAAAGGAAAAGGAGAGCTGAGTGGAAAGATAGGGAGAAATAAAGAAAAAAGAGAGCTGGGCAGAAAAATAGAGAGAAATAAAGAAAAATGTGAGCTGAGCAAAAAAATAGAGAAATAAAGAAAAAAAAATAGTTGAGTGAGCACCTGAAGCAGTAAAGCACTACACACAAAGTAAGAGGCACCCTTAGTACGGACCGCGTCAAGCCCGAGAAGCGTCTCAGCAAGGACTAGTGGAACGGGGTCCCAGCCTTAGTGGTTCTGACAAGTTACGTCCACCAAAGAAGATCTAGTCCATCCATCAGAAGATCCCAGGAGGAAACTGGCTTGTAAACATATGCAAAGAGAATAGCGACATTGGAACTAAAGGGTGAAATTAGCAAAAGAACCCCGGGGACAGAATCGATCAATTATCCAAGCCACATCAAGAACTCCATCATGGGTAATGAGTGAAGCCTCATGCTTGGAGCAGCCACAAAGCTCCATCAACCAGTCATTGGGGCATAAGAATGGAGTAGGGACTATGACCTCGTCCCGGGACGAGGTCTCGAGGAAAGTAGAGAAATCCTCCACTGTCGGGCACAACTCCTCGTATCCGAAGTTAAACACATGGATATCGGGATCCCGCAGTTGGGCAGCTCCTCTCAAAAGATTCCAATCAATCCACATGATCTTCAAAGAGAATAGTGCATCCAAACTAAAGTTAACGAAGTTCTTGCGCTCGACCGAGGAGAACTCACCCATCCACGACGAGAGGGAGTTATTGAAAGAACAAGGCATGGAAAGACAAGGAGAATGGAGAATATCTCAAGCAGTGAGATCTAGACCAGTGGGTTCCCTTTTTATAAATCCTAAAAGGAGGGACGACCATAGAATTAGCTCTATTTTTCACACCAAAAAGCTTTGTCATGGTCATCACCTTTTTCCTCACAGCTAGCATGTTTAAATGTCACGATCGCTACTATAATTCATGGCCATGAACTTCCACACCGTAAATTTTTTCTCATATTTATTCAAGTTGCCACGTTCAAATGTCATGGCCAAGTGGTTTTTTCCTCACGGCCGCAACCTTTTTTCTGTAGAAAATTTAACAGCATCTCCCCCTTTCGCAAACATGCCCAAAATTCTCGCTAGGAACCTGTCAGCAACTAACAACACAAAAACGAGTTCACAAGGCAAGTTTCAACTCATAAACATACATCATGCATAATAAAAGGATTCGAGTAATCAAAAGCACATTTTCATATACATATATGAGCGAGAAGTAAAGCATCCATAATGTGTGCAATGTAAACTAAAGGCGCGGAGGCTTATCCATCAAAAGTAATGTGTAGAACCAAGTATATATCAACGGGCATGCAAGCCCAAGCGAAAGAATAGGCACCCAAGCCTCTGTACATGAAGAAAGGAAATGAAGAAAAAATAGTAGCAGGAAGGGGTCACTCTTTCTGGGTTCTCGTCCTCTATACCACGTACCCTCATTGGGATGACTCTCTCATTGTCGAGCCAGTCTCCTCCTCCTTCTCCAAGCTATCAACAGTGTGCACTATGCTGGGATTCTAAGCTCGAGATGACGAAACAGAAGCAGAAGCCCACCCAAAAGATACAGCTGGCACCGCACAACCCCCGCGAGTTCTCAGACCTCTACCCTGATCATGCTACAAGAAGAAAGGATCATATTAGTAGACTATATATAAAGGTAGAAATGGAATGGAGAAAGTAAAAGAAGCAAGGATGAATGCATACCATAGCATGGCCACCCCGAGGAGCAGCAGGTGGCCCAATGCCGTGGGTCTGGAAGGGGCTATCCCATTGGCGGATCAGCACTCTCATACCGGTGATGAGTAGGAGGCACTGCTCCCCCAACTCTCGAGGAAGCAGTCAAGAAAGAGATACATCATTTTGAAAAGCGAAAAGCAGTATGAAAAGTAGTGAATGAAAACAAAGGATGTCATACCTGCTCTACGCTGGGAGGAAGACGTAACTCTTGTGCTGTCAGCTAAGGGATCTCGATCTGGTGGAGGCTCCCATCCACGAACGTGTCCACGGTCTAAGACAGCTCGGGATTGGCCGCTCTGGTTAGACTGGGGGCAGTAGGAGGAGGACCCCGTGTAGCAACACCAGCCCACATGGCTAGCATGAGCCTCTCAAGGGCAAAGACCAAATAGTCACGATCATCATTCTCGAGTAACATAGTAGCATCGACCCCCACCATAGCACGGATGATCTCAACTGTATGAAGGGTGTCGGTCTGACACATCTCGGCCATAGGTGCCCTCAGGATACGAAAGTGGTCGTACCTTAAGGACTGCCAAAACACACGTTCGCTAAGGTACCACTCTCTATCGAATTGCCCCTCAAACAGAATGCGGGTCCGGCTGACCTCCTGACTCCGCATCAAGTCAGCACTGACCTGCTCCTCCATGCCAACCCACAGATCCCACTAAACCTGTATGGCAAGAAAGCATGTCAGAAAGCAATGTATATGAGAAGAAAGGGAATAAATAAAGAAGGTATACTGGCCACCATGTTTGAACATCCAGGCTACCATAACCCTAGGGCTATTTGGCACAACCGTGTATCCAAAAGCTGCAGCCACCATATTTTTTTTGACTCCACCCTCGAGCATATGCAAACTCTTTTTTTGGTTTGATTAGCTAAAAATTCTCTCTTATACCCTTTTTGAGGTTTATAGGAAATAGACCTTGACCTTTATCTCGTAGATCCTTTTCATAACCTTAAACTGACTCGCTAGTTCTTTCATGACTTAAAATTGATGTTTATCCCTTCGGTCCTTCTCATGACCTTAAACTGACTCTTCAGTCCTTACATGACCTAAAATTATCTCTTTACCCTACGTCCTCTTCATGACCTTAAACTGACCATCCTAGTTTGCCTCATGACCTTAAACTGACTCTTCAGTTCTTGCATAACCTAAAACTGCCTTTTTATCATACGGTCCTCCTCATGACCTTAAACTGACTTGTCGGTCCTTTCATGACTTAAAATTGATATCTATCTCTTTGGTCCTCCTCATGATCTTAAACTGACTATTTGATCCTTGCATGATCTAAAATTACCCTTGACCCTCTTCGATCCTCCTCATAACCTAAAACTGATATCTATCTCATCGGTCCTTCTCATGAACTTAAGTTGACTCTCCGGTCCTAGTCATAACCTAAAATTGATGTCTATTTTTTAGGTCCTCTTTATAATCTTAAACTGACTCTCTGGTCCTATTCATGACCTAAAACTGATCCCCAACAATCTGTGGTATGCGTTGTGACCTTAAAATTTTGTATGTTTTCATTGTACCTATCTGCATCATGTGACATCTGTCATGCATCATGAGTAGCCTATTTGCATCACATGCATTGTCCCACGAACTACGATCAGTCTAATCCCTTGTAGTGGGGCACATAGGAGGTCTGATGAAAATTTGGGCTCAACCACGCTTATCTGTATGTTTTGTTTATGCCTAAAATTGGTGGCTTGTTCAAACAGTTTGTTTCAAGAACTTTGACATTTACTTGCACCATGAATTATTGCAAGCTCTGTTAAAGAGGGGCAACTGTAGACACCCCAATTTGATCAAATCAAATCTTAAGCACCCGCCTCGACTGCTCCCCAATGATAAAAACATGCAAGTATGCTCAAAGATACTCCTAAGTAAGCAATGCTAAGAATTCAACTCAAAAACCCAAAAAACCACCAACGCTCTCAAAAACCTTCAGGCCTTGACATTTCTCATCCTCGCGGCCACCACCTTTTTCATGATCCAACAATAGGTCGTGTCCTTGCCTTCATGGTCATGACCTTTTTGTGATTCTGGAATAGACTGTGACTTTCTTTCCTCATGGTTGCGACCCTTTTATGATCTTACAACAGGCCGCCACTTTTAAAGGTCACAGCCATCTTGATTCATACATTAAATTTCACAGCGGCCAGGTACAAGGACACGACCGTGAGTTTTACACCTTTTTAGATAGGTAATAGCATCCCAGAGAATCTCTGTGCTGCCCTAATGCCTATAAATAGGCATCATTTTCACCAAAAACATAGAGGAGGAATGTTCTGATACCAATACTTTATCAAATCCATTCCTTACCCGATATTTTCGATAATCATATTCCCAATACTATCTACTCCCGAACTGAGTTCATAGCATTACTTGCGTTGGTGAGGCCCTTAGAGCTTCGACGACTTGACGATTTTAGCCTACCATATCTGAGGGATGTTCGAGGCGATTGTTTACATTGGGTAACTTTAGGAAATCGTGACACTTCTTGTACTCCCATTTTCTCTCTTCTGGGGTTGTTACGATTAAGGTTTCTATTCATTGATTTATTTCTTACCATTTAAGTTATCTATACTGAGCATGTTTTCCCTTTGAGTTATAATAACAGGTAGATAATGCACGTGGAAGCATGTTTGTATGTTCCTCTTCATGATAAACTGTATGTTCAACATTCTCTATAAATGTAAAACAGTGTATTTTTTACTTGGTTTCATGTTCATTGGCACGCTGGACATTCGAAAATGTTTTTGTAAATCTTTAAACCTAACGGTCGGGACCTTCTATTGTCACGGCCGTGAGCTATTTTGTCCTTATTATTACGGCCGCTATATATTTCTTCACGGACGCTAGTTTTGCTTTATTTTTATCACGACCGCAACATTCTGTTGCCCTGAACATTAACTTTTTGTATGGCTAGTAGCCTGAAAATCATGTTTAAACCATTCTATTACCTCTTTTTGATGCTACATGTACCATGTTTAGAGACTCATGACATTGTTGAAGTAATAGTTAGTCGATCTTGCTTTGATAGAGTAAACTGTGATTTTTTATTCTGTACATTCTATCTGTTTGGACTTCCTTGGGTCTCTGCAATGTCACGGCCGCAACCTTGTGTTGCTACGACCATGAGTTCTTCTCTTTGTATGTTACGGCCGCTATGTATTTCTTCACGGCCGCTATGTCTAGCTTCATGTTTGTCACGGCCGCAACATTCTGTTGCCACAGCCGTGAATTTTTTGTGTGGCCAGTAGCTCAGAAACAGTGTTCGAACCTTCTTGTTCTTCCTATTTAATCTGTGTATAGCATGTTAGGAATAGAAACTGTGTTGCATGACCTTTAGATTTTTCCTTATCTTCTTTAACCGTTATTTGCATGTTTTTAGTTTGCTTTGCTCAAACAATAATTGTGCCATAATTATAGACAACAACCAAATTACAGGACCCTTAGGACTTTAGTTGTTTTTTTCCTTTTTGATTGCTTTTGATTGAACTCTCTTTAACCTCCCTTTCTGTATTTGTTATTTTTAAAAAGTTTAAAACAAGAATCAACATTGACAAAGTAGAGGCCAACCTTGCGGTTGGGCGAAAAGGGTGCCTAACGCCTTCCCTTTTTGTACCTTAGCCCATGAACTCTCTTTTTCTTTGGTTACGTTTCAATGACCTGTGGCCTACCTTTTTATTTTTCTTGATTTTTTTCAAAAATCAAGTAGCGACTCCATTTTTTAAAATGTATTTGGATATCTTGGATTTTCGTTTTAAAAAATATATATTTTTTAAAAACAATAGATATCCGACACATCATTTTTTAAACGCACTCGAAAATGCTCGCAGTCCCATGTACAATATTAAATAAATAATAAAACGATTACATTTCTCATATAGATTCTCATTAAAATGAAAAAATATATTTTATTAATAAATAAAATCAAATACCAAAATCTTAATCATGATTTTTAGTATACAACCCTAACAAGAAGTAGTGTTGCAACGTTCTTAATGCAATCGCCAAAGCATATGCCAACTTCTTCAATGGGAAATTCCTCACCTCTGGCCTTGTGAGTGTGTGTCCGATGTAATACATGGGCTATTGTTGTTTCTCTGCTTCTCATATCAACATCGCGTCGAGTGCATAACGACGTAGAAGAACAAACCTTCCCCGCCTACAGGGGTAGAGAGGAGGGGTGGTTCGATTATGTAGCTTTTGAGTGCCTCCAAAGTTTAGTCATAGTCATCGATCTAGGTGAATTTGGTGCCTTTCTTCAGTACCTGGAAGAAGGATCAACATTTGTTAGGGGCTCAGTTTATGGATCTGTTTAGTGTTGCAGTCATTCTTACTAGCTTATGTACTTCTTTAATTGTTCATGGCCTTTGAATAGCTTATGTGGCCTAGATTTGGTCTGGTCTGATTTTTATACCTCAGTTGGTGACTAAAAACCCAATTAACTTTCTTGACCCCATGCAAAAAGAACACTTGGCGGCATTAACCGAAGTTTATGTGCTTTGAGGACATCAAAGACTCCTTACAGGTCATTTGTGCCCCCCCCTCCTTCTCTTTAGATTTTACCACCATGTCATCAATGTATGCTTTCATAGTTCTTCACAAATTGCTATTGAACATTTTGGTTTTCATCCTTTGGAAGGTGATACCAGCACTCTTTAAGTCCAAATGGCATGACTTTGTAGCAATAGGTCCCTCTTGAAGTGATAAATGTTGTCTTATCCTGGTCGACACCGAGAATAGCAATTTGGTAGTAACCTTGGTAGGTATTTAGGAAGCTCATTTGTCCATGCCCCACCAGAGTCCACCAACATATCAATTTTGGTAAAGGGAAGCTGTCCTTAGGGCAGGCTTTATTAAAGCTAGTGAAGTTGACACAAACCTTCCATTTGCCATTTTTCTTCTTGAACACCACAGTATTAGATAGCCATTCAGGGTATTAAACTTCTCTAATGGCACTACACTCCATTAATTTTTTAACCTCTTCGGCTACCACCTTGGCTTGGCATGGGACCGGTCTTCTACTACAATGTTTCACCAACTTATAGGTTGTATTGACGTTTGAGCATGACACATGAAAGTTGTGTCAATTCCTAGCATGTTACACAGAGTCCATGCAAATACTTCAATGTTTCTTTTTAAAAGTTAGAGCATCTCGAACTTCTCCTCCTCATCCATGATGGAATCGAGCCAAAAGAACTACTCTGGGTCTTTTGGATCAAGTGGAATGGAATCTAGGTCTCAACCATTTTGTCCTTGATTTCACATCATATGTCCTCTAGGATGGGTTGGTCCGACACCTTGACCACCTATACTTTCTCGGTAGTTGGCTTTGTCTTTAAAGCAACGGCGAAGAATTGCTTTGAGGTAACGTGGTCTCTATACTTTGGTGGGGAATTTCATCATTTAGTGATACGTTGACAGTACAACCTTCAGCTCATATAGCCACGATCATCCTACAATGGTATTGTAAGCAGATGGCACATCCACCACTAATAAGTCCGTCAAGAGTTCCACTGAACCTGCACTGATCATCACGGTTACCTTACCAGCTACGAGTTAAAACCTAGAGAAGGGTGAAGGCCAATATCAGATCCTTTTCTCCTAAGCCGAGCTTCTTCAAAAGGTCGTAGTACATGATCTCAACAGGGTTCTCTTGATTTGCAAAGATCTTTTTAATGTTGAACCCTGACAAGTTAAGGGAGACTACTAGGGTGTCATTGTGGAGATGTTGGACCCTTTCAGAGTCCTCTTCTGTGAATGATAGTCGTTCGTGGCTTGATTCTGACGTGGGTCTCTTTATTCCTGATTCCACCTACATGAAAGCTTTCATGTGGTGTGCCTTCTAGAATTTTTCCCTGATCTCATTTTTCTAGTTTGGATCCACCAAGTCGTGGGTCACATTAATATCCCTTAGATTGACAGCACTAGGCAAGTGCTTAGCTTGGGGTGCCTCGGTTGGCCTTTCCTTCATGACTTCCAGGTCAACGAGCTCACTGAGGTGTCGTTGTTTTATTGGATCTTCTAAGTGTCATTTGAGCGCCTTACACTTCTCCATTTTGTGTCCCATTTTCTTTTGGTAAGAGCATCTCTATTTGATCCCCTTCTTGATGGCAGCCTATATGGCTTCTTCAGACATCCTTGGGGGCAATGCAAAGTATGGCCTATCTCTAATTCGAGGGAGGATTTTATAGATCTGCTCCTAAAAGATTGTGTTAACTTATTCTCTTCTATTCAACATCTCGGCTCCCAGCCTGATTAGGTTTCCCATGCCGTCTTTCTTCGTCTTCTTGATCGACCTCCTATGGCTAAACCCTCTTTTGCTGTCCTCAAGATTGATCATGAGGTTCGAGACATCCTTGAGAGGCTTTTTGGTAAGAGAGGCCCATTGCACACTCCCTGGTACAAGGTCATATTTGAATGAGGCACTACCAACTCTTCATTGCAGTGCTCGATATTATTATATATCTCCCAATACCTTTTAATGCATTTTCTTAAAGTCACCTTCTTCCCCCTCCTTAGGGTTAGGAGTGAGCTATCTCTTTTGCGGTCTTCGTATTTGTAACAAACTGCGCCACGAAAGCTCTAAACAATTCCTCCCAACTATTCACCAACCTAGGTGGGAGCCTGTCGAATCATCTTAACTTAGCTTCACCGAGCCTCGGTGGGAGCACCCTACACATCTGTGCATTTGCCATGCCACAATGTCATCAAATGTCTAAAGTGGCTTATATGTGAGTGAGGGTTCAAACATCCATCATAGGAGAAGAATTTTGGTAAGGCTAAACTCCTAAGGGGCTCCATCAACTCTACGCATTCGATGAAGGGAGAAGTAGTCAGTCTTCCTTCATAGCTAAGCTTAGCCTAGAGTCTCTATCCCTCAGTTGTTGGGCAGTGGGAGCATCTGTGCCGATTAGAGATCCATTCTCTTAAGTCGGTGCCCCCGTGTGTCGTGGAGCGGGGTCTACCTCCTTGTCTCGGTGGTCTCTAGCTAGATTCCTCCCTTGTGGGGGCACTTACTCCTATATTATTTTCCCTACTTCTTGTCCACTATTGACCTCACCAAGATAGGACTTTTGCACTGGCGTCCAGTTACTTTAGATCCCCTGTGGAAGGACAGACTTTTCGTCAGTACTACTGATTCAAGTTCTTTGTTTTTGAGTGTGACTTGGAGTTTTATTATCGGGGGGGGAGGGGGGGATGCTCATTTCTTGAACTTTTTACAAGTCATCACTAGCAGGGATTGTCATCAAAATCTTTGCCAAGGTTTTAGCTAGTTTTTCCCATATATGACACTAAATATACGGAAGTTAAACTATAGATGAGTAAGATATGGAAAAGAACCAGTCCACGCAAGTTTCTTGGTTGGGTCTTACAGTCTTACGCAAGGTGGCAACCATTAGGCTAGCTGGTGGCGAATGCTGAAGCTACTTCGACAGCTAAGTTAACATGCTGAGGGTTTGGAAAGAAGGAATAAGCCAATGAGAATTCAGTTTCACAAAGTTTTAGGAATGGAATGTTATGTAGCTTGTAGCATAGATTTGGCCTCTTTTATATAGGGGCAGAGAGATGTGCCTCTTTGGGGGATAATTATGAGTTGATCCACATTTGGTACCTTACCCTGTAAGTGAGTAGGTTAGGCCCATAACCCCCAGTGTGGTACGTAACAGTGGTCTAGCAAGATCGTCCCTTTCGCCATTTATACTCCTAACTCGGTTAAGCTACCTCAATCAATGCTTCCGCTCGGTCATACTATCCTCATTAATACTTCTTACTTGACTACTCTTTCTAGAGCTCAGCTCTAGAATTTTGCATGTGCTAAGTCCTTCTTGGTCATGGACCATCCATGGGCCCTGTATGGGACGGCCCACATAGGTGCCTCCCACTAGGTTGGGCCTTAGTGAATCAACTAGGGATCCAGCCCTAGACTCATCCCACTTCATATATATGTAATATTTTTTTTAAAAATAATCAAATAAAAGTCATGACTAAGGTGCAACTCTAAAGCATATGAAGGAAGAGAGCGACAAAGAGACAAAAGATATGGACAAGGAGGGGATAAAGATAAAATGAGCAATTATGCTTTTTTGCCTTCGATTAGCATCAGAGAGAGTGAGAGCGAGAGAATATTGCCTCTTCTCTTTAGTCTATCCATTTTTTTTTTTTTTTGAAAACATCAAAACCATTGTAAAAGCACACCCAAATGTATTTTCATTGTTTAAAAATATATTTTTACTTTCACAACCCAACACACTCTTTTTCAAAAATATTATAAAAGGAATTAAGTTAACCACCATATTTATAAATATTAATACACTTTACACAAATGGTCATGCATTATATACCCATTATCCAATACCTAATCAACGGTGGTTAACATTTTGCTTTAAAAAAGAAAAATTGCTCTCAAATACATTTCTTAAAGGACAGAATTGGATTTATGGATAAAGTAAACATCATCTTAACAACTACAGAATTTTTTAAGTCTGTCTGAACAGATATTCCATTCCCAGCCCTTACCTCTCTTTATCCCCCAACCACTACAAAACACTACTGTCAATACCCACTTACTCCTCCAACCGAGACAATTGACAATTTACTCTCTCTCTCTCTCTCCAATTACATGATTGAACAGTTACTTGTGATCTCATCATTGAACACTTGGGTTGCAGAGTGATGATGATGATCATGACTGTAACTGGGCTCACCGTAGGTGAGTGGGGCTGGGCTGTAGTCATTATAATTATAGTAATAACCAGTGCTTGGAAGAATGTGAGGGGACCTTTGGTACATCATCTGGGGCTGCTGCTGCTGCATCATTGCCTGCCTGCTCTGCAGGTTCATCATCACTGATGAGGATGGGTGGTTGTACTGCTGATTCCCATTCATGTTCACCGCCATGGGAAGTGGTGGTGGATGGTGGTGCTGCTGGTGGTGGCCACTAGTAGCTAAACCCCCAATTGGTAATCCACTGTTTGGCTGCTGCACTTGGAAAACCCCTCCTCCTCCCCCTCCTCCCATTCCTATGGGATTTCCTCCCAAAACAGTTCCAACACTATTAGCCCCATTTCCATGAAAACCAGTAAGACCCATCATTGAATTGATGTCATTTCCTCCACCCAAATGGCCACCATTGTTGTACATCTTCAGAGCTGCCATTGCCCTCTGATCAATTCCTACTGGGTTGCCCCTCATTCCCATGTTCTGATTTTGGCTCTGATATGGGTTCTGATTTGGGTTCCCTTGCTGCTGCTGCTTCTGCTTATTATTGTTCATTCTGCCATTGTTGGAACCTCCTTTCTTGGCATTGTTTGAATCCACAGTTGCTTGTTGCTGCTGCCTGAGAAAACCCATTTGGTTAGCTTTCTCCCTAAGAAACCTTAGCTCATCCTCCTCCTCATCTTCTTCCTCCTCCTCCCCCTCATCAAGATAAGCCCCATCATCTTCTTCTGAGTTGAATAGTGCAGGGAAATTCTGCTGGTTCTTGAAGGCTTCTTCAAGGCCAGCTTGTTTCTGGCCTCCTTTGCTGTTCTTGTCAACTTTGATGGAATTGGGTTTCTGTTTTTGGTTTTGGGTGCTGCTTTTCTGAGACCAAAGCTCAGCATGCTTTCCAGCTCTGACCAACTTCTTGATCAAAGTTGCAGAGTCCACACTTCCTGAGACTGTGACCTTCTGTTCCTCTGCGTCTATGCTTACCTTGTAAACACCTATGACAAAAGAAAAAGTCTAAGTGCACATCTTTCAATTGCAGATCCAATCACAGATTAGTGTTTCTTATGGGTAAGATGATGTTTTACTTAAATAAAGCTTGTTTTTACCGGTAGCTATCAGTGATCTGTGATTGGTTCTTTGTTTTAAAAATGTATATGTAGTAAAACTGATGGCAAAATGGGAAGAAAGAAACAAGTGATGACTACTAAAGAAAGGGAAGAAAGTTAAAAAGATCTGCCAAGGAAATAGAAAATGATGAAAGCCCCAAAGGAGCAATCTTAGGCACTTGTTTGGTGACTTATAAGAAGGGGAGTCTGGCTTGGAGAGCCCTCCATTCATCTTTGATAGTGTTAAAGTTAAGTTCGCTTTTGATGCTCCGAGAATATCATTAATATAAAAAAACTAAATTAATCAAATATGGTTAGTTTAATAATCAGATCACGTTAATATATATATATATATATATATATATATATAAACGGCCATATTTGTAATTTATTTTTTTATTAAAAAAAAAAAATGTGATCCAATTATGTGGGTATCAATCTCCAATCATCTTCTATAGCATGCTCTATAATATAAATGATTTAGATGAACTAAGCCTAACTTTATTTGCTATAAAAGAGGAATGGAGAATTCTCCAATAGATTAGCTTGGTTCTTAAAAGGGAGCACATCATTATCTTTGATCATATCAGAATCAAATAGTCAGTACCCATTATGATTCATGAAAATTTCAAAATCTTAATGCCATAATGACCACATTATTACATTTTCTCCATCTCACACAAATATCATATAGCGGAGATTCAGAGAAAGGAACATCATTGGTTAAATTTACGAAAACACCACTCCTAAACAGAGGAAAATAGCTGAAAAACAGAATAGCACTCATGGGAAGAAAAAGAAAACAAGAAAACTGAGAAGCAAAGCCAAATTTCCTAATCAAATCAGCAGCTACAGAAACAGAAACAATTGTTCTAGGGCAATACTGGAAAAGATAATTACCCAAAAGAAATGGAAAAGAAAATGGGGGAAATGAGCACCTTCAATCCTCTGGAGGAGTTTCTTCACTTTCTCCTTACAACCATCACAGTGTATGTTCACTTTGAGCACACAAGTCTGTACAAGCAAGAAAAAAAAAGGGAAATAAAGGCAAAAGAAAGAAAAGAAAGAAAGAAACAAGATAGAGATTTTTGTAAGGGAGAAACCAACACCCAACTTTTCACATTGTGTGTGTAGTTTTACATAAACAAATGTGTTTTTAGAAGAAAGAAAAAATAAACAAAGGAACCTGGATCTTGAAAAGCTTAAAGTCTTCATTTTTAGTCATTTCTTCAGTGTTGTTTGGAATGGAAGATCTCTCTCTCTCTCTCTCTCTCTCTCTCTCTCTCTCTCTCTTTCAAAAGAGAAAAAGAATAAAAAGAACTTCCTAAGCAAGTGGGGGTAAAAGAGGCTGTGGCATTTTGAGTTTCTCCAACAACAGATTCCCCTCTCTTTCTGTCTCTCTGTCTCTTTCTCCCTATATTTCACTTTCTCTCCCTGAAGAATTGGTAATTCTAAGGCCCTGTTTGAGATAATTGATTATTTGCTTATTTCATATTTACTTATTTTTTGTTTTTAGGGAATTTTTTCATAATTTATCCAAATTATTATACTTTTAAACTATTCTCATCGAGACGAGCCGAAAAAATAAAAAATTTAATTAAATATTAAAAAAATTTAGAAAAGACAAAAATAAATTAAAATAAGCTAATAAGTCCAATTTTATGTTGCTTATTTTTGTTTTTAGTTAACTTTTTTCGTCTTTTGGTCAAAAACTTTTACTTTTGAATTTATCTCATCAAAACGATTTGAAAAAATAAAAACATAATCAAACAAATTGAAAAAGTTCAGAAAAAATAAAAATAAACAAAATTTGTGATATTTAGCCCAAACAGCGCCTAAGTTTTTTTTCTTTTAGCATTTTATCTAAAAACAGAAAATAACTAAAATTAGCTTGTTTGGCAAAAAAATTGAAAAGCCAAAAAATTAAAATTTTATATATATGTACTAATTCATAAAATACTCTATCTGAGCTCTTATTTTATTTTAAGAAATTATAATGTCCCTAGTTAATAGTTTATTTACAACTAAAACCAACTATATAAAAGAAAATTTGTGTTTAATTTGAACAAAAAGAAAAAAAATTAATTTTTTACCCAATTAATAAAATTAAGAAAAAACATATACATTTATAGCAATAATACATATCCATAACAGTTACTTATAAAGTATTTATAATTCAAAATAAATAGTTCAAATTTGCTCAATGTATAACTCCCTTCACAAATAATTTAATTTGAACTATTTATTTTAAATTATAAATAGTTCTATGAGAAACTTTTGGGAGCACTTAGCATTATTTTAAATTTATTTACTTATTTGAAGCTCATTTCAATTTTTAGTTATAAACACAAAAAACTTACCTTTACACTAAGCCCCGGAGTGGCTACAAAAGATTTTTCGCTTGTTATCTAAAACCACAAAAAATTAAAAAAAATTAACATATCCCGTTTGATAAAAAAGTTTTAAAATATTAAAAAATAAAATCAAAATACTAATTTTTAAAATATTATATTTAAATTCATATCACTTTTTAAATACAATAATATATTTTTATTTATAATTTATTTACTATTATTGACAACTACATATAATTGTTATTTTAATTATATAGAAATATAAAATTATCTAATTTAAACAAAAAATAAAAAAATTAAGTTTTATCCAAATAATTAATTTTAAAAACTAATTTAAAAGCTAATTTATCAAATAACCTATTTTAAATCAAACTTAATATTTTAGCTAAAAAAACAAAAAAAATTTTTTTTTAATGTAATTACTATTTACTAATTGGAGCCTAAATTGTCTAAGTTTCTTATAAAAACAAACAGAAGAAAACAAAATAAAAGGAAAATGGGTTTGCAGCTGAAAAGGGAACAGTAAAATACAAATCTAAAATACATAAAAAGAGAAGAAACTGAGAGAGAGGGAAGGCAATTATTTGGTCCTCCTAAAATATCATACGCTAATTTTAAGTGGTATTTTTATTTAATATTATAGTATTAAATTTTATAATAAAATATAGTAATTTATCTTTATTAAATAATTAAGAAATAAATAGTGATTTACATAATAAATTATGATCATTTATTAAATAAAAATATTGCATGATATTGTGTATAAAATACTTCAAAAGTAATTTAGGTATCTTTTGGCAATTAGCTTTAAGCTGAATTTTATGGTATTTTGCCTAAAACTCAAAAAATCAAAAGTCTCAGTTGCCAATCAAATGGGTTTAGCCTTTTAGGTTTTTGCATTTTATATAATTTTTTATGTATATTTTTAAGAAATACCATGCCTTTCATTGTATACATTTATTTCTTATAAAAATTATATATTTAAAATTTATTAAATAAAATTCATATTAAATATAAAATTATCTAAAAATAAATTTTAAAAAATTATAATAATTTTAAGTAAAATTTTTGTCTTTTGTCTTTTGTCTTTTGTCTTAAAGTTATTTTAAACCAAATCTTTTTAACTTATTATCTTTTGATTTAAAACCACCCTCATAGTTAACACATAATTTTTTTATTTTCTTAGTTTAAAATGATTTTAAATATAAAAGAAATTATTTTTAAAACTAAGTTAATATTTTGGATTTTAGCTAAATTTAGAAGTCTTTGTGGTCAATTAAAAACTTGTAAAAAGTTATTGTATTGGTTTATCTTTTTTCTGGCTCTTTGTGATTCAATTGATGTACTATTTTCTTATTAATGAAAAAATAATAATATTATAAAAAATAAAAAAATAAAGTTAACAAACGAGGCATTAATAATTTGCCGAGAGAAGAGGGGGTGGTGTTTCAGAAGGAGAGGTGGAGAAGAGGAGAGTAAAAGGTGAGAGAGAGAGAGAGGAGGAGGAGGAGGAGGAGGGGAGTGGGCGGAGTGTGGGGGATGCTCTGAATTCTGAAAAGAAATGATGTCATTTAACGTTAAATTCTGGGGAAAACAATAAAACAACAGCGACGTGACAGGGCTACTTCTATCCGTGTCTGCCTTTCACATGGCACCCTCCCCCATTCCATTCTCGTGAATAAAATCATAAACAAATTGCTAACTACCGCATACCCATCACCCTCTTATCTAAACAACGTTAGTGTTTTTGTCCAATTATTAGTTATTCCCATGGCATTATTTAGGTGAAATTGTCTTTATATTTTTAATAAATAAATTATTATAATTTATATAATATAATTAAATTTATATATTTTAACTATTTAACAAAAATAAATTATTATGTTTATTCTTTAAAATTTATTATCACTCATGGATGTAGCTAGGTGTACCTAAGTTGGTTCAACTGACCCACTTAATTTTTAAAAAAAAATTAAAATTCATGGAGCATATGTAAAAATTTGAAAAAGTCTAGTAAATTAATTCCTCTAAAATTATTAAAAAAACATAAAGATATTAATTTTTATCAGAGAAAATTAAAAATTGGTTAAGAGTATTCTTTTTTTGCAAGTATATAATTTTTCTTGTTTACAAGACTAATTTTTATATTTTTATATGATAAATTTTTTATCAGCAAATACATATACTCACTCTTACTATTTGCACTTGGTAAGGTTCAAATTTCCCAAACCTCCATTTACGAGGTGTAGTTAATAGCATAAATAATAAATATATAATGTAGTGTTTTAAAAAATAAGCTTGGAGTCAACAATTTCAAAGGGCTTTTTGTAAAGGAATTTGTTATTACTCAGGACTAAAGGTACTTTAAAATTTTTATTATGTTATTTTTTATTAATAATTTTTTATTTTAAATTTTTTTTATCAAATAGATAAAATTAATTTTTTAAAATTTTAACTAAAAATTTTTAAAAAAAAAGACTATCAACTAAAGCTTAAATATATTAAGCGTGAACAAAAATAGTTACTTAAACACGAATAAAAAATATTTTAAAAACACTATATAAAACATGCTTATCTATTTAATAATATAACAAATAAAATAATGCTAGTTTATTTTTATTAAATAGATAAAAAATTAAAAAATAACTACCTAAATGTATATTAAACATATTTATATAATAAAAATATATATATGAAGTATTCACGAAGTATATTTTTTTGTAAATACAAGACCCACTTTCCAAACAATAATAGTATGAAATCGTTGCACTGAGTGTCTAGGTTTGTGAAGTGAAAAGATTTTTTAAAAAAATTGATAATTAAATCATAATTATTGTTTGAGTATGAAAATAAGATAACCCTTAGATATGCTATGTATTTATGTTATGGGATACATGTCACATTAACCAAATTAACTTGTTATATAGATAGTATATTAACGATCCAATTTTTTTCTCTGCTACGTATAATTTGATAAGTCCAAATTATTTATATTAATATTGCGATAATATGTTACTGTGTATTATATGAAAATTTATTAGAATGTATGTATGTTTGTAAAAATTAAAAACACAATGTAATAATATTAAAAATAGTATAATAAATGGCACCACTAAATAAAATTTTTGGCTAGGAGCACCAAATAATTACTTCAATTTTTTTAGAAAAAAATTAAAGTTAAATTATTTAGATTTTTTTGTTGCTTTTTGTTGAAGGATTATAATTATGACCATTCATTTGACAGTAAATAATAGAATAATAGAATAACAAGTAAGAAAATTTTAATATTAATATAATTTTAAAAATGGGACTAATTTATATTTTTATAAATATTAATACACTAGGATTTAACCGTGCCTAAAGGCACTTTCGAAAATAAATTATAGAAAAAGTTAGGAAAAGTAAAAAAATCTAATTAGGCTAATCTTAGCCATTAAATTTCATCTATTAAATCTTAGTTATTTATTTAAATTATATATGTGAGAGAGATGACATATTTTGAGAGGGATATATTTTGGTCATATGGTGTAATTTTAGGTTAATCTCAACTATTATTTCAAAATATATGTAAAGAGATGGGAGATATTTTTATAAAATTTTTCTTATTTCAAGCTGCCATAAACCAAGCATATAAAACAAAAGAACCAATAAATGTAGCAAGACCAAAAATTACTCCGCTTGTGAATAATGAATCTAGATAAGCTGTATATCAACCAACCAACCTTACTAACCATAAAAAACATGAACCTTCAAAAACAATGTATCTATGCCAAAAAAAAAAAAAACAATGTATCTCGTTCCACCATACCACAATAAACCATTTTTTTTACCCATTCTCCCCTTTTGTGGTACCACCATACCACAATAAACCATTTTTTTTACCCATTCTCCCCTTTTGTGGAACTTGAATAGTTAAGTACAGCCGCCACCAAAGGAAAGACTCTGAATCAACTGCTCCAAGTGATCAAGGCATGCGTCAAGATGCTACTGAAGACCATCCACACGAGCCTCAAGAAAAGTCAGTCGAGCAGACACATATGACATGGAAGACTCCCCCTCAGGGGCAGTGGGAGAAGAGGCACTAGGGATATCATCAGTATCATCATCTTCATATGTGGAGGAAGACACAACAACTGGTGTGGGAATGTGACCAACACTCTGTGTGCTACGGGTGATAGACTTTGAAATAGACACGGAGGGAAAGCCAAGAAGAATATGAAAAGAAGGAAGAGATTGTAAAAACTTGGTGATGAACAACCCATAAGGAAGAGCAACAGTTTTGTTGCCGTGGGCAACTTTTAACATGGTCTGTAAGAAAATGCGAGCTAAGTCAATGCGATGGCCTTGACTAATCAAATAAAGCTCTAAGATGCACTCTTGATTCAAGTCAGAGACATGGCCATGGGGATGGATATTCGCACCAACGATGATATTCAACAGTCTAAAAAAAGGGGTAAGTTCTTTTTGGAAAAGATTGCCTCCTACCCAATCATGAGGCTTGCCACACAATGTGGTAGCAATTTTAGAGAATTTTCAAGAATGAGTGGGAAGGAGAGGTGGGTAATCGGACACAGGCTGAGGTGTGTAACCCATATAGGCAATGAGAGAGGATGGGTTTAAAAGGATATGATTATCCATCACATATGTCTTAAAGGTGAACCAGTGGGTATCGAGTTCATACATATTAGAGTAGAACTCCCTAACAAGGTCTGGATAAACATCCCCATCTACTTGCAAAAAAGAAGTCCAACCAAGTTGGTCGAACATTTGGGGAATACCAAAATCAAAAAAAATCAGAGAGAATTACCTTCTTCTCTAAGAGAAGGGGACGATCAGCATACAGATGATTGTATTTCTCTTCTGCTCCAAGGGACATGAAACAATTCTTGTCAAACGGGGTATGGGACCTCTCGGCAATTTTCTTAGTATGAGGAGGCATGGTCCTGCAGAATACACCAAGATTAAAGGGAGTTAAAGATGGGATAACAAAGACCAAAACCAATAAAAAGACATAAGATTAAGGCAAAGAAAGGAGAAATCAAAACCTCGAAACATCACCTCACATATGCTTAAATGCATTACATAAACTATGAAGGGACTTCAAAAGTAAGAATCACAAAGTATAAGTAAGAGAGATGATTTCAAAGATAGAGATTCTATAATAAAAAGAGAAGTTACAGAAGAGCATGTCTGCTCGAGCGCTCAGATCACCACTCGAGTGGTGTTGTGAAACCCTAGAAACCAAGTTTGCCCTAAATACCAACCCCGCTTTCGTTACACATGACAAGAGCCTATTGATATGGATAAAAAAGAGAGAACATACAAAGAAAAACACGCAACCAAATATGCACGAATAACCAACACGATTCGAAAACCTAGGTTTTGTGGAAAACACTTTGAAAGGGAACAAAAAAACCCTAGGTTTGAACACCCAAAAAGGGTTGCAACAATTCTCAGTCGAGTCACAAGAGATACGAATCAAAGGCAAGCACTAGGATTTACTGTATTCCTTAACCAAAAACCCAAAAAAAACATTGAAGAAACAAGAAGAGAAACTATGGAAGAGAAAAAAATTGTACCTTTAGGCGAGAGACAAATCAACAAGATGAGAAACATTTTTTCCCAATTCCAAGCCAAGAGAGAGTGAACTCAAGAGAGATAAAAGGGAGAGATGAAGGGTATTGTGAAAAACTAAGCCCGCGCTCTGTTTTTATGAAACTGGTGCGCGACTGTCCGCTTGAGCGCACAGAGGGCCACTCAAGCGCACAACAACCCGAGGCTAAGAAGGCATTTTGACCGCTCGAGCGCACAGAGGGCCACTCGAGTGGTGCACTGGCTGAGTAGAACCTGAGGAAGCAAGTTAGAGAAACTACAGAAAATCACTGACATTGGAAATTTTAAAAAGACAACAAGAACAACAAAAAAAGAGAAAAAAAACAAGCAATAACTCAAACCAACAGACTAACCCAGTGTCGAAACATGAAAAAATAAAATCACATAATCTTGCCAATGAGAGTTTCAACTAAGATGAACTTCAAAGCATTGAAATATACAATTTGAAATATGAATGGTCAATATATATTAGACTTATTTGAAATATAGTCAAAACATACAATTTGAAGTCAAACCAAGTAAAGTCCCAATGTATGTCTGCTGAAGAAGTACGGATGCTCCCCCTCACAAAGAACTACTTATACAAGAAAAATTTTAAGCTATTTTATGGCGGTTTTCACACTACTACAAATGAAAAAGCAAGTTTCGCATAGATAGTTATTTCCAATAGCATTGAAGCACATTTGCATATATGGTGACTGGCACACTAACATGAATGAAAAAGCATGGTTCAGCTATGTAGCCATTTCCACAAGCAAGATTAAAAAAATAGCATAACCAGCGGCTTTCACACTATAACAAATGAAAAAGCAAGGTTTATATAGGCAACCATTTTTGTAAGCATAGTATAGGAACATAGTTCAGAGTGAGAGCAGAGCAGTGGAGAGATAACCAGATAGGGGTGGTTGTAGGCATCAACATCAACAAATGGATTTTATTATAGAGGTCAATCAAAAAGTATTTTTCAACCAGTATCCAGTGAATGTCACATACATATAATAATCATACCATGAAAACCATTTTTCAAGTTTCAAACTTGATTTTACCTAGCTTTCTAACAGAGATTCTTCAGACAGTATTTTAAAATATTTCAGATAAGATTAGCTTTCATGAATGAATTAGGGGGGGGGGGGGGGGGGGGGG
>JAOTRH010314324.1:23514-37723 GCA_034768845.1 Heliamphora exappendiculata
AAAATGCCAATTCCAATTGATTTTCTGAGAAATTCAAACCGAGGTGCTTCAAGAGATTTTGTGAACAAATCAGCTCCTGGACATGGTTTGATCAACAAATTTGCCTTTTGTCATCTTTTGCCAATTTCACAGATGTACTCATACGGGTTCGAATGAGTTTGGTAGATTCCAGATTAAATCTTTTAACTAAGTTTTTAGCATATTTTGACTGTGAGATAAAAATTTCATCGTCAGACTGTTTAATCTGTAAACCTAAAAAATAATTGAGTTCACCTACCATACTCCTCTCAAATTCCTTTTGCATACATTCAAAAAATGAAAAAGCAAGAGTTTTACATGTTGATCTAAACACAATATCATCAATATAAATTTGTGCAACCAGAATATCATTCTTATCCCTTTTAATGAAAAGAGTCTTATCCACACTTTCTCTGATGAAATCATGATTAACCAGGAAGGTGGTTAGATGTTTATACCAAGCACGAGGAGCTTGTTTCATACCATACAGAGCCCTTTTGAGCTTGTAGACGTGATTGGGATAGAGTGGATCCTGAAAACTTTTAGGCTGTTCAAACATAGGAAACTTTTTTTAGCTGGCTATTACAAAAGCCATTTTTCACATCCATTTGATATAATTTAAAATTTAGAAAATAGACAACAGCAAGAAGAATACAAATAGATTCTAATCTAGCCACCTGAGCAATGGTTTCATCAAATTTTATTTCTTCTACTTGTATATACCCTTGTGCCACTAACCTAGCCTTATTTCTCACAGCAGTTCCTTGTTCTTCAAACTTGTTTTTGAAAATTCACTTAATCCCAATAACATTAACATTTTGAGGTCTAGGCACAAGTTCCCACACATCATTTCTGACAAATTGTTTAAGTTTCTCATGCATAGCATTCACCCAACAATCGTCAGTCAAGGCCTCTTTAACATTTTTCGGTTCAATCATGGAAACATAGCACAAATGACTTAACTGATTAACCATTTGTTGACGACTCATCATTGGTTTTGTTACCTCTCTAATCACCAGATCTAGTGGGTGATTTAGCTTTACACGCAATGATGGTTCCAGCACTGCTTGCTCCTCAAGAGTTGTTGTCCTTTCAAAACTTTCATCCACTGATTGTTTTGGAGAAATAGGACATATTGGATCTTCAAGTATCTGGGAATCCGACTGATCTGCTTCTAGTGTCACTGTCTTTTTAGTTGTTCCTGTATCATCAACAACAATATTAGCAGATTCCATAACAGTAGAAGTACATAAATTGTAAACTCTATAAGCTGTACTGTTTAAGGAATAGCCAAGAAATATTCCATCATCATTTCTGGAGTCAAATTTACCCAATTGTTCTCTATCCTTTAAGATGTAACATTTGCTTCCAAAAGTTTTGAAATATTTAACATTGGGCTTCCTACCTTTCCACAACTCATAAGCAGTCTGTTTGGTACTATGTCGTAAATACACGCGATTGATGACATAGCATGCTGTACTTACGGTCTTAGCCTAAAATTTGAGAGGAAGTTTTTTCAATGAAGCATTACTCTAGCTATCTCCTGTACCACTCTATTTTTTCGTTCCACTACACCATTCTATTATGGTGTTTTGGGTGCGAAAAACTCATGTTGGATTTCCTGTTCGTCACAAAAGCTTGAAAATTCAGAATTCTCAAATTTCTTACCATGGTCTGATCTTATCTTAGTGATATGCTGATTGTTCCTTTCTTGTTCATTATTCAACTGAAGACATAGAGATTTAAAAAGTAGCAAAAGTGTCAGATTTTTTATGCAAAAAATTCACCCAGGTAAACCTGAAAAAGTCATCAACAACAAGAAATATATATTTCTTACCACTTATACTCTCTATTCTAGTAGGACCCATAAGATCCATATACAGTAATTACAGAGGATATTAAATAGCAAGCTAATTTATTTTTTTGTGAGGGACTTTGATTTTTTTACCTAGTTGATATGGTTCACACACAGCTTTGGTATTGTTGCTTAGCTTGGGAATATTTTTGACCAATTCAGAGTTTTCAAGCCTGGTAAGATCTTTATAATTAATACAACCCAAACGATAATGCCACAATTCTGTTTGGTCAATTTTAGTAGAGTGACATATTTGATCGATTTTTGGCAAAATTCCATAGCAGTTATCAGAGGTTTGAACACCATGAATAACAGTTTTTTCCTTTTTATCCAAAATTAAACATTCAGTTTTGGTAAAATAAACTTCATGGTGTGTGTCGCACATCTGACTAATGTTAAGTATGCTTGCTTTTAAACCGTTAACAAGAAGAATATTGTCCAACTTGGGTAGCCCCGGAGATTCAATATAACCTATTTCAATAATCTTTGATGAGTTTTCATCTCCAAAAGTGATAAGTCCTCTACCATAAGGATCAATATTACAGAATAAGGACTTATCTCCTGATATATGACAAGAACACCCACCGTCTAAATACCACATGAAATAATTTTGAGCTTTTAAAGTAGTATGAACAACATTGCATTTTAAATCAGATTTTCTAACCCAAATAGCACAAGTTTTTGGAAAAGGTTTAGTTTGAGTGCTGGGTTTCTAGCCAAAATAAGGTCTCTGCCAGTTGTCCGCTTAAGCACTCAGAGGGGCCACTCGAGCGCACGACTGCCAGTGAACATGCATATCTCTCTACCAGTTGGCCGCTCGACCGCTTAGTTGATTGAGAGTTTTATGATGTAGCTATCTGATTTGCTATTGCATTTTTTCATTTTTTCTTTCATGCTGATATGTGATCAGTGATTTTAGTTTTCTGCAAAAAGGTCTAACGTGTCCAAGAATACCACAAAATGACAAGTTGGAACAAATTTTTGAAAAATAGTTGATTTAGGTAAACCTTTTTTAACAGATTTTCCAGACAAAATAGTCCTGATTTGTGTAGTCTTTTCCAAACTCTTATCCTTACCCATAAACATGCTGACAGCTTTAACAAAGTTGATTTTACTTGTGTTTTTTGATTCAGACATACAAAGTCGAGTTTAGAAACATTTATTTTGAGCAAATCACAAGATTCAATGAGTTTATTTCTCAATTTTTTAGAACAAATCAGTTTTTCAGTCATTTTGGTTTTAAAGATTTTTAGCTAAAAAATTAAATTTTGAGACTCAATTAATTCAAACTTAAGACTGGTATTTTCTTTTTCTATCGTTTTAACCTTCAGTGTCAGCTTAGTGATAATTTTTGTCATTTTGTAACTTTCTCTATGAAATTTATTATAAGCCCACTGAAGATCTTTCTCATTCACATCATCAGATTCAGAGCCAGAGCCAGAATCACTTTGAGAAGCACGAGATTCATGATCAGATAGTTTAGACTTACATGAACTTGTGGAAGCAGCAAAGGCAATGAACTTACCGTCATCAATATCAGTTTCTGACTTGTTTTCATCGTCAGATGATTCAATCTTATCGTCTCATGTCACAGTGAACACTTTTTTTTTCTTTTTCTGTTTGTTTGGACAATTCTGTGCAATATGCCCATATCCCTGATATTCAAAGCACTGTATACTTTGGTTCTGAACATTAGCCTTTTTTCTTTTCAAACTTAACCACATTCTTACTTTTGTCACCAAAATATTCAGATTTTGATTTGAGGTTAGGTTTTTTATTTAAAATAAATTTTTCTAATTTTTTAATAATAAATGCCATCATCTCAGGATAACTATCAGTTTCATCATCTAACGACTCCAACTCAACCTTAGATGTTTTTAAAGCAATACCTTTTGTTTTTTTAGGTTGAGATAGAGTAGATTCAATTGTCTGAAGATTTCCAACCAATTGTTCTACCTGAACAGAATCAATATCTTTACTTTCTTCAATAGCAGTAAATCTTAGTTGAAAACGCTCAGGAAATGACCGTAAGATTTTTCCAATAATGCGAAATTCAGGAATTTTTTCACTAAAAATAAAGTTAGAATTCACTATGTCACTCAACTTAGCATAAAATTCATCAAAGGTCTCATGATCTTCCATTCGAAGAGTTTCAAAACTTGTGGTGACCCTTTAAAGTTTTGAAATTTTGACAGTTGAAGTGCTTTTGTGTGTGGTTTCAAGGATATCCCATGCTTCTTTAGCGATTTTACACGTACATATGTGTTTGAATTCTTCAAGTGTGACACCACTAAAAGTAGCATTGATAGCTTTGCTATTCTAGCCTGCTTCATCAAAGTTCTTTTTCTCCCATTGTTCAATGGGTTTTAAAATAATATCAGTACCAAATTTAACAGTGGGACGGGTATAGCCTATTATAACACTTATTCAAACCCTCTCGTCAATAGATTTAAGAAGCGCTCTCATGCGAGTTTTCCAATAAGGATAGTTTCTACAATCTAACAACGGGGGTCGAACAGTTGAGTTTTATTCTGTAGAAAATTCTATGAATGTGATTGATAAGGATCGAATACTTTTTTGAAAAAAAGAGCTTACTCTGATACCAAATGAAAAATATAATTTTTACTTTAATTTTGAAAATTAATATTTTTAGCGATTTACCATCAATCACATACACACAAACCAACTAAGAGAAGAACCCACAACACACAGAAATTTTTACCTGAAAAATCCAAAGGATAAAAAATCACAAGACACCCAAATCCAAGAATCAAGCACTAAAATATGAACAGAAACAATACATCTTACAGACTCTGTCGATCGACTCTTCAATCTTCTAGTTCTAAGCTTGTATGCCGAATCCTAGTTAATTGTTCTTTTCTTGATTCCTACTGTCACGCCCCAAACTCCGGGTCACGTGAAACACCCATTAAAACGATTTTCACATACAAGGGAAAGCGAGGATAATAACTGTGTTGGACTCACAAGAACCTCGAAAATGGATTGAAAACGATTTTCATATCGCGATTCACGCGAGTCCTAAAAACAATTCAAAATTGATTTTATCCGTCCCATAATGCATTTCATGCAATCCATGTACCTTCTCGGGATTTACCCGAGAGAGCGCAGCCCCGTCAATGCACCTTTTCGAAGGACCTCAGTGCTAACAAACGCACCTTCTCGGTCTCTCTTTTGAAGGACCACACCTCCAACAAACGCACCTTTACGGAGTTTCACCGAGGGATCACATCCCTATCGAATGCACATTTATTGACTATCACCGAAGGACCTTAGCCCTACCGAACGCATGCCTAGTTAACCAGGGTTAACATTCACAATTCCACGTACTATTACTACGTTTCACAAACTACGTTACATGCTACACACGCGACTCACACAACACTTGCAACCCATGCAACATGCACCACATGCATCCATTCCTCATATCCCACATATACATGCCTATAAAACTTCAGAGTTTTGAAGTATAAAACCACGTTACATGTAACGATATCAAGCCATGCAATTCATCTACATAGTCCGTACATAAATAAACTAGAGTTATCAATGCACAAAGCCAGTTATAAACGCAAACAGCCATAATAACCTCACATCATGATGCCACCTAACCATGCCTATCCTGATGGCCAACGCCAAACCCAAATGAATCACGAGTTCACAAAAACACCACCTTTCCTCCAAAGGTGCCACGGGCCCAAACACGCCCCACATCCAATGAACAACAAACAATGCGCAACTAACCGTGCACCACACCCCCGCCTAACCATGCACGTCAACCTCGAGGACGGCACCTAAAAAGACACCCGAAGCCACCACACAACCAATCGAATCCCAAAAGGATCCAATAGTATTTCAGTCGACTAATCCCGTAAATTAATTAATTGAATACCATTGAACACCAATTGAAAATCAAGAACCCACCCATAAAACAACAAACAAATTGCCCAGTACCTTAGTCGACTGGCCCTCAGCCCCTAGTCGACTGAAAACACATTGGAAAGCCCAAAACCCAAAATAGAAGCAAGTCAGTTGACTGATCTCTCAGGTCCAGTTAACTGATCTTCTAAAAACATGATCTAGTCGACTGACCTCTCACTGAAACTATTTTTAAGCTACGGGTTTAGCCTCTAAAACCTCAAATCAATGCCTCTAAACTCCCATCCAACACCCTCGGATATACACTCGCCAAGGCCTAACACTAAGATCTCAAAAGAAACACCTAACACCCGATTCCATCCACCGAAAATGACAAAAAAGAGATTTTAAACCCAAAATCCAACTTCGAAACAAAAGACGATTTTCATATAGTTCAAGATGGCAAAAACACGCATGATTACACGTAGCACCCTTATAAGACATGAGAGTATGCGAACCTACCTCGATGAGTTAAAAACTTGACGCCTCAAACCACGTGCAAAATTGAGCTTCGCCAGAATAAAATTCCGTCCAGATGGATGCGTAGACCACAATGCCAATAACAAGGATCGGCTGTTGGATCATCAAAAATCGAGTCTCGGGCCCCTGAGAAGTTAGAGAGAAGGCAGAGAGAAAAAGGTGAAAACTTAGCTGAGAAGTATTGAAAATATCTAATGCTAGATATTTATAGGTCACGAAAATAATTTTTTTTGAAATTCACACTACAACACCCAACGGCCCCGGAAACCTGTCCTGCATGCATATCTAAGCCCGATCATGCATCAAAACACGTAAAAATAAGCTATAACGAAAACATCAAATGCGCGTCGAAAAATGCCAGAAAAGAAAATGGGTCAGGGTCTCACAACTCCACCCCTTAAAAGAATTTCGTCCCCAAAATTCAACACAAGGTCAAAGAAAATAAACTATCGATCACAATCGACATAAGTACACGAGATGGTCAGCCAAATCATTCCTAGGATATAGTCAAACATGGTCAAGCATCCTAAACAATGGCCAACTATCTCAAGGACATGGGATTTACAACTCACCCTAACCTCACATCCTCACCAACCACTGCCTCAACACAACGCACCACTCACAGAGTCCATTGCTAACTCTAAAACATATGCAAGGAAGAAACCGGTCCATAACTTGCATACACAGAAAGTACCTCTTCTTGCTGAAGGCATATCTGCATCAGCAGGCACGGTCGATGCCCTCGAAGAATTGGGAGCTATGAGAGCATACGCTCGAGACAATGTCGCTCTGGCTTGTCTGCCAAAACTCGGCGCTGTCAACTGTCATACTGACTGAACTGAAGTCCCCCTATCTGTCGCTCGGGAAGTCTAAATGGCAGAATGCTGTTGTCAATTATGCACAAATGAACCCTCTAGTGTGCCCACTGTACTCGACGCACTCTCTCTCTGGGGATAGTTCTTGCGAATATTTCCCGTTTGACCACATCCATAACAAATCTGTAACTCCCTCCCATGTGATTGAATCCATGAATCCTAGGACTGCCACTACTGTGGGCAATCCACCATACGATATCTAGGCTGCCTGCACTGATAGTAAATCAACTCTCTCAGCTCTGGCCTTCCAAATGAAGCCACTGATGGTGCTGGTGCAGGGAACTACTGTGGTAATCCAGATGGATAAAAGCTAATACCAGAGGACCTCTACCTCTTGTTGGAACGCCCACCTGTCTGTGCCTTTGTTCCACCCTGCGGTGTCTTGGCCTCCCTCGAAACCCGAATCTTAGTCATAGTGTTCTCAACCCTCGCTGCTGCCTCCACCAGCTCTGTGAACACATGAAGTCCCATTAGAACCACACGCTCCCTGATCGCCAGCCTCAAGCCCCGCTCAAACCTCATCGAACGCAACTCGTTTGTGCCCACCAACTCCGGTGTAAATCGGGACAAACATGTAAACCTGGCCTCGTACTGCATAATATCCATGGCCCCCTTGGGTGAGAGTATAGAACTCCTCCCTGTACAAATTTCTCTTTTAAGCCGGGAAGTATTTCTCCAGAAAAACTCCCATAAAGGCTGCCCATGTGACCTCCACGGTGTTCCTGGCATATCTCCACCACTGGTGAGCCTTATCTCTCAGCTAGAAGGTAGCAAAAGAGACCCGCAACTCGTCCTCCACAATCTGCAGCGTATCAAGAATCTGCGTCACCAGCTTTAACCACTCTGTCACCACAATAGGATCAGGATCTCCTGTAAAGGTAGGCAGATCTATGCGCCTAAACTCCCGCATCGTTACTGTAGCCCTCACCTTAGGCACTCCCTCTCTCTCTCTAACCGTCTCACCTCTAGTTGCCTCAACCAGTTGATGGATAGAACCAACCAGCACATGTAACAACTCTGTCGGTCTATCAGTCCCAAGAGAGCATTTGCATCCTCAGCATCAGGGATAGGAACATCCCCTTAGCCAACACCACGGCCACGACCCCGACCACGGCCTCGTCCTCTCTTCGCAGACATCACGTCTGTATGAATGAAAATAACACATAGGATGTAGCATATAACACGAACCACATAAGCATGCTAACACATAGTCACATAAGTTCATGCTAAACAAACCCCACCTATCGAGGAGAATCGACAAGAATGACGCGTCAATTTAGATAACCTACTCAGATTTTCTGCTAGAAATCACGTATGCTAAATGCATTTTTAACTTAGCTCCCAAGTTTGTTAATCCAAACACCCAAAGACAAGGCTAATCAATCTCACAGTTCAACCCCCATGCTCACATGTACACATCATTCTCATGCTTAACATGTTAACACGTTCATGTTATCAAAGCATCTAAACACATACAATCAAGCACACGCAATCAACCTCACACGGTGATACACTCTCTTTCCATAGCTCTTAGGTATTCGAACTTAGAGTTCTGATATCAAATTGTCACACCCCAAACTCTGGATCACGTGAAACACCCATTAACAACCAAACATAATACCCAACCCGAGAACACAATCTCAAATTAAACCATACATGCATTGTATATAATCGCCAAATGGCTTACATTACACGATTCCAACACCAAAAAACATGTAAGCATACATAGTACAGAAAGAACCAAAAAGGAAAGACTACCGATCTTTTGCATCTCCTGCAACCTCGGATCAACCTGCGTGACCGATACCTGAAAAATAATTTAAATCCCACAACGTGAGCCAAAGCTCAACATAAACTAGACAACATATGCCATATAAGCTAATCATGCTAGAAAAATGAGGTGTAGTTTTAAAATCTCTTTCAAGGCTTCAAAACGATTTTCACATACAAGGGAAAGCGAGGATAATAACTGTGTTGGACTCACAGGAACCTCAAAAATGGTTTTCATATCGCGATTCACGTGAGTATTAAAAATAATTGAAAATTAATTTTATCCATCCCATAATGCATTTCATGCAATCCATGTACCTTCTGGGGCTTTACTCGAGAGACCGCAGCCCCGTTAATGCACTTTATCGGTCTCTGTCCCGAAGGACCTCAGTCCTAACAAATGCACCTTCTCAGTTTCTCTCCCGAAGGACCTTAGCCCCAACAAACGCATCTTTACGGACTTTCAACGAGGGACCACATCCCTATCGAATGCACCTTTATGGACTATCACCGAAGGACCTCACCCCTACTGAACACATGCCTAGTTAACCAGGGTTAACATTCACAATTCTACGTACTATCACTACGTTTCACAAACCACATCACATACTACACACGCGACTCACAAAACACTTGCAACCCATACAATATGCACCACAAGCTTTCGTTCCTCATATCTCACATATACATGCCTATAAAATCTCTGAGTTTTAAAGTATAAAATCACATTACACGTAACGATATCAAACCATGTAATTCATCTACAGAGTCCATACATAAATAAATTAGAGTTAACAATGCATAAAGCCAATTATAAAAGCACACAGCCATATATAACCTCACATTATGATGCCACCTGCCACATAATCCGACATCCACTCACATGGACAACCAACAACTCACAAAACCAAGCCTATCCCGAAGGCCAACGGCAAACCCAAACGAACCACGAGTTCAGAAAAACACCACCTTTCTCCAAAGGTGCCACAGGCCCAAACACACCCCACATCCAATGAAGAACAAGCACCACGCACCTAACCGTGCACCACACCCTCGCCTAACCATGCACGTCAACCCCAAGGACGGCACCTAAACAAACACCTGAGGCCACGACACGACTCCCGAAGCCACCACACAACTAACTGAACCCCAGAAAGGATTCAACAGTATTTTAGTTGATTAATCCCATAAATTAATTAACCGAATACCATTGAACACCAATTGAAAACCAAGAACCCACCCACAAAACAACAAACAAATTGCCCAGAACCTTAGTCGACTGGCCCTCAGCGCCCATAGTCAACTGAAAACACACTAAAAAGCCCAAAACCCAAAATAGAAGCAAGTCAGTCGACTGACCTCTTAGGTCCAGTCGACTGATCTCCCAAAAACACGATCTAGTCGACTGATCTTCAAGATCCAGTTGACTGACCTCTCACGGGAACTATTTTTAAGCTACGGTTTTGGCCTCTAAAACCTCAAATCAACGTCTCCAAACTCCCATCCAACACTCTCGGACATACACACGCCAAGACCTAACATCAAGACCTAAAAAAAAACACCCAACACCTGATTCCATCCACCAAAAATGACGAAAAAGAGGTTTTAAACCCAAAACTCAACTTTAAAACAAAAGCCAAATTTTATGCTATTCAAGATGATAAAAATACGCACGATTACACGTAGCACTCTTATAAGACATGAGAATCTAGGATCCTACCTCGATGAGTTAAAAACTCGATGCCTCAAACTACGTGCAAAATTGAGCTTTGCCAAAATAAAATTTCGTCAGGATGGATGCATAGACTACGATGCCAATAACAAGGATTGGCGTTGGATTGTCAAAAATCGAGCCCCGGGCCCCCGAGAAGTTAGAGAGAGAAAGGAGAAAACTTAGCTGATAAATTTTGAAAATATATATTGCTAGATATTTATAGGTCACGCAAATATCTTTTTTCTTTTGAAATTCGCACCGCAACACCCAACGGCTCCAGAAACCTGCCTCGCATGCATATCTAAGCCCGATCATGCATCAAAATAAGTAAAAACATGCTACAACAAAAACATCAAACGCGCGTCGAAAAATGCCAAAAAAGAAAATGGGCCAGGATCTCACACCTACTACAACGAATCTTCGTAGTAGCTTTCTCCAGTAGAATCTTCTATCAGAACTTAGAATGCCGTCTAAACTTTGCTGTCGAATGATTTTTGATGTTTGTGATGCATAAATCGACTCTTGATATGATTTTGAGGGTAAGTAGTATTCTATGTGAAGACCTCATTTTGTGCATCCTTAATGATCTATATTTATATAAATCCTCAAACCCTAGGCATCCAGAATTTAGAAACAAGTAAACTGCCTGGGCACCACTCCAGCGATCAGTTGGGCACTCGAGCGATCAGTTGGCCGAGGCTCTCTCTTGAAGCATTGATTACTCCTTCATGTTACAGGTCTGTGTGTCACGACCCAAACCCAGGTCCGTGAACTAATCCCAAAACTTACCATACATAAACCATATCCATAGATAATGCCCCAAGACATAAGAAAATATTGTACATAACATTCGAGGGATTTAACTAAACGAACCGAGTTTCAAAATTACATTTCCAAATATACTATAAATGTTTGAGGCAACACACACATTTAATATGAAGCTATCACTTTCATTACACCACTTTCCTTACTTTTGCGTACAATAAAAACAAAGACAACAAAAGACATTATAGCTCCATCTACTGGCCCTTCCCAAAAGTATCTATAGCTTTAGTATCACCCCGTTCTTTGGAACCTGAAATTGTTTGACATATATACATGAGCTGAATCTCGTAGGATAAAGATTAACTCATATATAATGCATGATTTGTGAGGTGTGATGGGTGTAACCGGAATAAATATGCACATTTTTTTAGTTATTTACTTTTTAACACACACACCCACGCACACAAATTTGCCTCCATTAATCCGTTTGTTTCCCATATATAAATCATTCATTTTATTTTTCTGATTTTTACAAAATCGTATCACCGCTAATGAACCGGTATCGGGTGTAACTTATAGAAACCTCTCCCTATTAATTCTCAATAGGTTACGCGAAACCATTGGATAATAGATAGCTCTATAACTCACCACGACACATCACATTTCGGGGAGGAGATGTTTATCTATTTGTAAATATCTTTCTAATAATACAAAACTCACTTTTAGAAAGGGATGTTGGCAAAAGAAAAGGTTTATTTGGCCCATTCATTTTATTGTTTTTTAAAAAGCGCATTTTTATTGCAAATAAATTTAAAAGTTATTGTACAAAATAATAATATTTATCTCAATAAAAAAATACTTCATTCTTATAAAGTGTTAAGATTTCGAGTTATATTAAATTTGTCAATTTTGAACCGGTGTAAAATTTTTATGATTGTTAAGGAATTAAATTATCTTTATATTTTTGGTATTTGAATCTTTATAAAACTCCTAGTTCAACTAGGAGTCATGGTGGTTTAATGAGCATAGGTTTTTGAGTTAAATAAAACTCCAATAAGAATTATGAGTTTTAATATCATTAAGAATCTTTGGCCAGAAGTATTAACATATTAAAAGACTGAAGTACAAGACCTAGAAGCTTGACGTACAATTAATTGAAGCAGGTTCATGAAGGTGCAGTGCAGGCAGGACAAAATATGCCACCTCACCACTCGAGCCGTGGCCAGTCCACTCAAATGAATCATTAAAACTCGTACTGTTGGTTGTTACAAAAATTTAGATTCATTATAATATTTTGTAATTCCAAATATTCTTAAAGGATATTCGAGTTCATCATTTAAGATCATTCAACATGTTAGGTGGATTCTTAAAATTACCTTTGGTGGATTCCTAAGGTAGCCGTCAATGGATTCTGTCAGTGTAAACTATTGAGGATTCGATATGATAAAAATCATTAAGTACGGAGAATGGTGCACATAGTATAGTGCTTGATCCCGCTCAGTACACTAGCATATATAAGTGATTTTGTAACTGTTAATTGGTATAGAGCTTGATTTATCTGAATTTGGATTAGTCCCGTGATTTTTACCTGAGTTGGTTCCACGTAAAAATTCACAATGTCTTATTGTGTGTGATTGGTTTTATTTTTAATATTGCTTGCGATTGTCTAACCTAAAATAATTCAACGACTGACGTTATTTCCATTTTACTACATATAAAATAATTCAAATATTTTTTTTTCATATAGTAAAAAGTTTATTACCATACTAAACAAGTTTAGGCACGAATGGCAACTAACTTAAAAGTTTATTTTTTTATTTTTTTACGTTTTTAGCAAAAAAGCTAAATTTGGGTTAAAATAGGTTATTTTGTAACTTAGTTTTTAAGTTAACTTTTTTAAAATTAGTTGTTTGAGTAAAAAAATTATTTTTTTTGCTTTTTATTTAAATTAGATAATTTTATCTTTTTATATATGTGATATTAATAATTATATGTTATTGATAGTGACATTCTTTTAATCAACATTAACTTTGACACTTGTGATATTTTAGTCATTTTTATCTTAACTGTAACTTTTGAAATAACTTTTAATCAAAGTTGATAGATTGCCAATTATTATAGATATAAGATAAAGTTGAAATAATTGTGGTTTTAATAATTACTTAATGTTCTCTAAAATTGTCTTAACAATTATTTTTAAGATAACTTTCACTACAAGAGAATGGTAAGTACAAGTTTGAGAAAAATTTATCAAAATTTTAATAATTGAAAAATCTTGTTTGTAGATTGATTTGTACTAATCGATATTCCAAGTAAAACAATGCAATCAGACAAATAAAAAAAATCATGTTTAACGATTGATTTGCATTAATCGATATTCCTAAATCAACAAGCGCAACCAAAAAGACAAAAAAATTAACACAAATTGAAAACAAACAGTTACACGAAACACGACGATTTTGTTGGGAATGTATACTAAAAATTCATACTTTTATGTATTTTATTCTGGATCCCTGGCATATTAATGAGAAACAATTTGAGATGTGTTTTCATTTATGATTTCATATTTATATTTGTGATGTATGAATGCATAGTTCATATATTCTATCCAGTATTTGACTCGGTGTGTGCTGCACAAAAGATCGGGTCAAAGGTTCTGACAGATTATACAAATAGGCTCACAATTGTAATGAACCCGGACATTCTATTGGTACAATTGTAGTACATCGTTATAATAGCTGGTCTTGGCTAGGTCGAACGGATCGAATTCAGGTTTTGGAAATTCGATGTTCGAGC
>JAOTRH010314544.1:0-37702 GCA_034768845.1 Heliamphora exappendiculata
TAATAGTATCATCTCCATCTGAGTCACTGCTATTATATACTTGACCGAAACTATGTCAGCTATTTAATTTTACTTGGCAAAGTCAGTTGCCTAGATAGTAAAATTAAAAAAAATTGGCATGTCTGGTCTTATGAAGGATAGTAGACATCCTCCCATCGAGGCATACTATTCTCACGTTACCAAGTTGCTGGCGAATTAATTTTAAAATGGTAGAGGGAACCAAATTAAAATAAATTCAAAGTTATGCTCATCATAATTATTGGTTTTTTCTAATTATGTGATTCTCAGGATTAAAATGGCTTTCAACCCACTCGCTTTAATTCTGAAAGAAAATAAACTAACGAGACTGAATTTTGTTGACTGAAAATGTAACTTGGATTTAGATTTAACTACAAATGGTATTCCTTCAATACCAGAAAATGTGTTTGTTTCTGAAAAATGTTCTTGCTCTGGACCGAAAGGTATAAAGAAGAAAAATGTTCATAAACAGGGAGACATGATTTCTAGGATAGTTAGTGGGCCACGGACTGGTGTGAAAAAGTCGAAAGGCATATGTTTTCACTACAACTAGACCCGGCACTGAAAAAAGTTATGTCTAGTATTTCTCATAAGGCAGAACAAACAGGGTAATTTCTCTTCACTGGTTGTGAAAACATATTTAGCGGTGTTATCTATTGGTACCTAGTGTATAGATATGGCAGCCACTAATCATATATGTAATTCATTGCATAGGTTCTACGAAACTCGACAACTTAGTGATGAAAAATTTTACCTGTATATGGGCAATAATACAAAGATAACAGCAGTTGCAGTAGGAGATGTCACCTTCAATTTTGGTAGAGATTGGATTTTAATATTGAGATATTGTCTTTATGTACCTGCCATTAGAAGGAACTTAGTTTTCGTTTCTAAATTGGCTAAAGAGGAATATTTGGCTTATTTTAATAACTCTGTGGTTATTAAGGATAATAAACGGGTTATTTATTCTGGTACATTGGTAGATGATCTTTATATTATTATTTCAATCTCTCCTACACTACAACTGACTGAAATGAATAAACACATCTAATTTATCATATAAGAGAAAGTTTTCTTCTTTAGTTAACTAAACGTTTCTTTGGCACTTACGCTTGGGTCATATTAATCTAAAAAGGATAAACATACTAGTAGCAGACGGACTTTTGAATTCATTGGAAGTGGAGGCTCTTTCAGTCTGTGAATCTTGCTTAGAAGATAAAATGACCAAGTGGCCCTTTTTAGCCAAAGGATATAGAGTTAAAGAACCGTTAAAGCTGATTTATTTTGATGTTTGTAGTCCTATTACAATCCAGGCTAGAGGTGACTTTGAGTACTTCATCAGTTTCATTGATGACTACTCAAGGTATGGATACATTTACCTAATGCACCGTAAGTCTGAATGCTTTGAGAAATTCAAAGAATTCTAGGCAGAGGCGGTAAAGTGTCTGGGTAAAAGTATCAAATCACTACGATCCAACCGTGGTGGGGAATACCTCTTTGGAGAGTTTAAGGACTACTTGTCATCAGAGAGGATTACATCTCAGTTAACTGCACCGGGCACTCCATAGCAGAATGGTGTAGCGAAAAGAATGAATATGACTCTTATAGAGATGGTAAGGCCCATGATAAGTTTTTCAGGTTTACCATATTTGTCTTGGGGACTCACTTTAGAGACAGCGGCTTACATTCTAAACTTGGTACCTTCTAAGTCAGTACCTTCTACTTACACAGAATTGTGAACCGGGCATAAGTGTAATCTGAAACACATTCGAATTTGGGGGTGTCCAGCAAATGTGCTGAAAGGAAACGCGAGTAAGTTGGAACCGAGGACAAAAGTATGTTTCTTTGTAGGGTATCTCAAGAGAACAAAAGGTGGTCTGTTTTATAATCCTAAATATCATAAGGTCATTATTAGACCCAATGCCTAATTCTTGGAAGAGGATTATATTATGGATCACAGACCCAAAAGTAATATTTTTCTAGAAGAACTAAGAGAAAATACCAGTAGAACGAAAGAAGTCACTGATATCCCATTACTTCGTCGTAGTGGGAGGATTATCGGGACACATACAAATCAAGAATAGGGTGCTGATGCACAGGGTTCTGATTCTGCATAGCTTGTTACTGCTAGTACACAGACACATGTAGTGCCTCGTCATAGTGGGAGGGTTGTTCATCAACCTGACCGATATATGTCCTTGGGAGAGTCTTTTAACAGGATCCTAGCAGAACTAGATACCGAACCCGGTGACTATAATGAAGCACTTTAAGACAAAGATGCAAATCTTTGGCAAATGCCTATAAATTTAGAAATTGAATCTATGTATTCCAATTAAGTTTGGGAACTTGTAGAACCACCCGAAAAGATAAAACCCATTGGATGAAAGTGGATCTACAAGAGGAAGAGAGGAGCAGACGGGAAGGTTAGAACTTTCAAAGCTAGGCTTATTGTTAAAGGGTTCACTCAGAAAGAAGGGATCGATTATGACGAAACCTTTTCGCCGGTAGCATTACTTAAGTATATCTGAATTCTCTTATCCATTGCCGCTCATTTCGATTATGAAATCTGGCAAATAAACGTCAAGACAACTTTCCTTAACGGAAGTCTTGGTGAGTGTCTATATGATACAACAAGACGAATTCTTTGCAAAGGGCCAGGATCACATACAGCGCAAGCTTAAGAGATCCATTTATGGACTTATGCAGGCATCGAGATTTTGGAACACTCAGTTTGATCAAGCCATTAAATCTTATGATTTTGATCAGAGTCCGGATGAGTCTTGTGTGTACAAGAAGCGTGACAGAAGTGTGGTGATCTTCCTAGTACTTTATGTAGATGATATCTTGCTCATCAAAAACTATATAGGAGCATTATCTATGGTTAAAGTACAGTTATCTAGGAAGTTCAATATGAAGAACTTAAGAGAAGCTAGTCACATCCTTAGGATCAAGCTTGTGCGAGATCGAAAACAAAAGATGTTGGGCTTATCACAAGAAAAGTATATCGATGATATCCTTGCTCGTTTTAGCATGCTGGATTCCAAGAAAGGGTTCCTTATGCGTGGATGTCTGATATTCTGTATAGTATTTAATCTGGTGTGTAGAGTATGGCTTGCACACAGAAGATCAAATTTTAGGTCATTGTAGAATATAAGTTTTACGTTCACAGTTTAGATAAAAATGGACATACTATCGGTACGACGGTAGTACAGAGTTTTAGTAGGCCAGTCTTGGTTACGGGAAACAGATAATAGCGTCGTCTATTGTTTCAACTCTCTGTGCTAGTATACTTTGTGTATATTGAATGGGGCATTTGAGGTAATTAATTTTATACTAACTATATAAATTAATTCATACCCTAAGGTTATGATGAATAGTACTTATCCTCTTAATCCTGGAGTAATTATTGATTTGTGTATATTTAATATTCGTTGTTTTGATTCATTAGAGGGTGCGATCTTATATGCGTCGATATTCCCGGTGAGCTAGATAACGGCATTATTTATATGACGAATATTAATTATTGATGGAATTCACATCCCAAAAGAACGAGATTGACAATACCCCCTTAAGCAAACTTATAAGTTTGGACCGAACCAAATCCTGCACGTGGATTTACTTATCCGGCAGTCAAATAAGTTAAGCGGAAGGGTTTAAGAAATATCAAGATGTCGATTAAATTAAATTGTCAGTAATTAAATTTAATTGGCGGGTATCGAGAATCTTAACGTAGAAAGAAATGATAAGCATTTAATAATAAGACCTCAATGATATATAGTCTTGAGGTTATGGGTCAGAGTGCAATTATAGTTCTTTAGTGGTGTGAACTGTAATTCAGTATTTTATGAAAATAGCAGAAATCTCTACTGGTTTTCCATAATTGCAGATACCGCTATGAGGTTTGCTTAATTACAGAAACTGTTAATACGTGTCTGTGTTTCACAAGAAGTCTTACTCATAATTACTCTCCAGCCCTATATATATGCGGGTAGGCTGAACCAGTTTCAAAACTTGTCTTTTATGACTAAAGCGGTCTTGGTTCTGTCGGTACGAGTTCTCAGAGAATTATAGCCCATACTATATCCGGGAATCGCATAAGAGAATACAGTAGAAGATCTGAAAGGAGCTTCAATTCGGATTCAAATCGTAGTTGAAGATTCGACCGGTAAAAATGTATTCTTCTAAAATAACTTCGGATGCACATGTTCTATTTTGATCATTAATCATCAAAAGATTTATCTGGAGACCATTTTGGCAATTGTCCGTCCAATTATTTTTTTCGTTAATCGTTTGCAAAAATAAAGATCTTGGCAATCTTGCCTCCAACAATCCCCTACCATAGAAAAAATGGGACTATTGAGAATTTTTCTTTTCATGATGCTGTCAAAAAAATCTTTGATGTTAGGTCTGTTGACCCCACTAAACATTTAGAGGCCAATTTGTTGAAACCGGAGATGCGTCCGTTGCATCATTTTGTAAACCACATATTTCTTCCGCAATTTGAGAAGTCTAGAGATGTAACCTTTATGCACATTTTCATAATGTGGTGCATTGTTGACGGTTGCAAGCTTAATCTTGGGCATTTATTCATTTCTGACATGCTCCAGTCTTACTCCAAATCCAACACATCTGTTCCTCATGCCATGTATCTTACCAAAGTTTTTAGGCACTTTAGTGTTGATCTCTCCAAGGAGAAAGGCATTCCATTCTCCAAACATGCGTTGTATGATAAAACCTCACCTAAGCACTTACATATCATATAGGTTGATGGAATTTGGACCAAGAAGGAAGGCTTTCCTCTCCCTCTTCTGCAACTCCGTCTACCAGCGGGAATCCACTTCCACCACCTCCTCCGAGATCTCCTATCTTTCCCATTTAGTTTGATCCACCCTCTCCCATATCCTCTCCTCCTTCTTCCCCTCTTAAACTTGATTCCTCCTCCTCTGTCCCATCCTCCCCTGCTCCACCTCCTCATCATGTTGCGTCCACATCCACACAGTCCTCTACTCCATCTTCGCAGCAGCTAGATGCTTTCACCACTCTTAAACAGAACATGCACTCCTCCTTGTCTACCTCTTTAGCTTCCCTTCATCAGAAGGTGGAGGCTGATATCTTTGACTTGAGCTTTTGTGTTGACACTATTGCTGAGAATTTAGTTAAACTCAACAGTAAAAATAAGAGTCTAGGAAAAGAGATGCAATATGCTTATGGTGTTGGACAAAACCAAAGCAAGAACATGTCCTCTAGCATAGGCAAAATTATCTTTGGCAACCTACGCATCCTACATCAAGTGAAAAGAGTACGATGGAGGAATTGTCCTTGCGATTCAAGAGAACTGCAAAAAAGTTGAAGAGCACCAAACATGGATCAAGGAAGCATGGGCTAAACACTTCAAGCTCAAGGAGACCAAAGCAAAAAAGAAGCACGCCTTCGACGTGAAGCTGATCTGGCCCTCGCAACAACATTTGCAGCCATGGAAGAAAAAGAGAAAGTAGACAAGAAGGCCTCTACATCCAAAGAAAGGGGAGCTGAAAGGAAAAAAAAGAAAGAGGAGCAAAAAGCCTTCAAACACCAATTGGATGACTTTTGAGGATGAAAAATGGGGAGAAGAAAATAAGAAAACAAGCAAAGAATACTTAAGAAAGAAAGAATTTTTTTTGTGAAGGAGAAGTTATAACTGAACATACATTTTCTTTTTTCTTTTTTTTTGGTTTGGTTGTGTGCTATGAATGTTCTGAATGGTTGAAAACATTTTTATGGTTTGTTAGTTGTTTTTGAAAACATTATGACTAGTTTGTTGATGGGTTAAACAATTATCTATTGTTGTATGGAGTACAATGTTTTATGTTTATCAATGGTAAATTTCAGCTTGTCTATAAATGTTGAATGTTGATTTTTTAAATGTATGGATATCATTTTGCTTAAATTCAACTGCTAATGATTGTTGCTGCAATATTGATTGAGTACCATGAACTGTTGAATGTCTACTAATGTGTTTGAATATCTTGTTAAAGGCATAAAGATGAAGGGAGTACCCTTGTCAAAAAAATTTTTTTAAATATTTTCTAGAAAATGTTGTCATCATCAAACAAATGTGAGATTGTTAGCCAAGTGAATTTTAATAGATTTTGATAATTCTATTAATTCACATTTTTTAATTAAATAATTTAAAAATATATATATTTAATTGTTTTCCAAAATGTAGTATCAACATAACATGACAAATGAATCAATATCTTATGCCATTTGTGCTGACACAGTGCGCTAAATGGGTTGACATTTAGGGTTCTTAAATAGAACAATTTGTATCAACATCAATTGGCTTTTGAGTTAACACCTATAGGCAAAGCACGCTTGATAAACTCAAGTGTGTCGACACTTGTGGCGCCCCGTCATCTGAGCGCGTCGGGACATACATAAGTATAAATAAAGGGAATACTCTGGCCATTCATTCATATTTACATATCATAAAGATTCCTTCATTAAGAGTTTTGAACAGTTCAAAAGTACAAGTGTTTACAGTTTCGTAATAGATTTATAAAAATTACAATAGGTGCCGAGAAACTGAACAAAAAAAACAAAAAGAAAAGACTTGAATCTTCAACAAGCATCGTCGGGGTCCCCTTGCTCCTGGAACTCACCCTAGTATTCGTAGCCTTCCTCTTCTTCAGGGATTTCTTCTTCAAAAATTTCTTCTACCTCACATGTGGCTTAAATGCCATGAACCAAAGCCCAATAAAAAACACTCTAAACCTTTTAACCAATCTCATGGTACAAAATATTTCACAACGCATATCATTTAACACTTATTACATTTTTTAAGTCAAGGAGACAGAAAAATTTAACAATTATAGAATGACAAGAAGATATATGAACAAACATGCAAATATGTGGTGTCATAGATGTAGTGCAAATGCCCAACCCAACAAACACCCAGAATCATAACATGGATTCCACGCTGGGAATTTTCAGCGTAAACTTTATGGGCAATTGATCACAAAACCTATCATCGGGCCTCGTTGCGAATAGTAAATCCATCATCGGGCTTCATGCCACAATTGTTTTACTAGAAAATGGCAACGACGTGGGAGCAAGCCATTAACATCCTTGTCCTCTGGCCAGTAAAATAATAATCATGCGCAAAACCAATAGTCCCACCTTAAGATCCTAGATGCTCGCTTGGTGTAAACCTAAAGTCTAAGTTACCATAGATAGAATGCTAGCGACGAACCCATGGGGCCCAACCAGTTCCATGATAAACAACCTTCATACACCGGGATGTACCCAGGGTGTACACAGGTCCCAAAACATTTACAAAACCAACAACGAGGGACGCTTTAGACTCAAAACCAAGAAATAAAACAACTCCAACTATCCTCCCGCAATGGCTTATATAGATCGAACTCCGATTTGCCAAGGTGCTAGTGTGATAATGCCCATGATGTACAATATGCATCTCAAGTATAACTATCAATAGCATAACTTTAAACTAAGCATGGCATGACACAAGGTACAACTCACTAAAACATTAAGTACAAGTATATGAAGCATAAGTTACTACTCCCAATACATGATTCAAATTTAATATCAAGAATTATAATCCTCTTGTATTCATTCTAAAACATTAATCAACCATTTTAAATCAATTAAGACACCAGCTTCAAGTCTCACAACAAGGGGTACTCAACCACACACTTCAACAATTTTAAAGGCCAACTTTTAAGTGTTAATTTTTAAAGGATAGACGGGTTTTGGGGTATCTAAACTTGGAATTAAGTTCTAGTTTTTGGACACCATTTAGATAAGAATATTAACTACAACTTTTATGTTTGACAATAAGGTCAAAACCTAAGGCAAATAAGTGAGTAATTTCATACAAGTGAAAGTGGTTCAGCAATTTATAGAGAAAAGTACAGAAAACGTGTCTCAGCTGGTCTCGATTTTGGAATATCAAATCAAGTACTACTGGTCTTATTTTTTGATATCTTCTAGTTTAATATGTCTCCTACAAGTCTCATGAATAGTTCTAAGGGTAGTTATTTGAAACAAATTAGAGATATAATCCATTTTGTAAAATAGATTCAGTCAACTATAAAACACACAATAGAATCTGTTTATAATAGAGCGTTTGAAAATAGTTTGAGGGATCATCCGAGGGTATGTAGGTCTAATGTCTAGATAGTAAATAGTTCAATATGTTACCTACATGTTTCGTGAAAACCACTTTAGGAGTAGATCACTAAAAATATGGGTTTTTGGTAGTACAAAAATAGGTGATAAAAGGTTCTGTTACTTATAGATCCACAATAGTGACTTTCATATGTGTTTTGACCTATCAAATCTCAATATTTTGGACTCCATTTTGGTGGATTAGAATATATACATGTTATCTACAACTTTTATGTTTTGACCTGAGCTCATATCTCGTTTTAAATTAGGGTTTTTAGGTCTGCAATACTGACTGTTCTGAAAATAACACACTTTGACAAAAAATATTATATCTCGAGTTCTACTCATTAAAATCAGTTCAAACAAATTTTTTTATGAAAGATAACATGAAAACCTATGTCTGGATATAAAGAACACACTCAGACCATTTTTCTATATTTAGTTATGATATTTCAAAGTTCGGTGCAAAAAGTTAAAAATGCTCAAAAATCAGGCTTACATGAGTTCTAGCCTCCTAGCTCATGGTATGTCAACATATGGTCCTTATTCTTTACATGCATGTATTATAGACTCAAATATCATAGTTCCAAAACTTATAAAAGTTACACATCTCATGAATACAAACATACGAACACATCTCCTACTATAAAAATCATGAACAGCCCCTAGTTTTCTCACTACAACGCCTTTTCGATCCATTTTTCGGTTCTTGATCTTAAATGTGTTTAAAGAGATGAGTTGAGATATATTTTTGTGTGAGATTGATAAAGGGATTTAGAGGTTTACTTACTTGTTGTGAAGCTCTAATGGTTGAAGGATGATGGGACTTAGCTTTAAAGCACTCCTCCTTGATCCTCCTTGCTCCTTCTTCCTTTTTCTTCTCTCCTTCTCTCTCAAACGTGTATGAACATTCAAGAACACTCACAATATGATCTCCCTCTCTATTGGCTGAACCATGAAGGAGGAAATGAGGTGTGTTTGGTCTTGTATTTACTGAGAAAATGGATAGTGGGTTTAATCATGGCATGGAAGCTTTTTCTTCAAATTTTCTTCATTCTTATTGGGTGTATGGCTTTTGTTGCTCTATATGAGAAATATTTTTAGAACATGGCAACAAGGATTTCTGATAGGGTCAGTTTTGGGAAGAAAATTTTAGATTTTGCATTAATTGGGGGTTTAAACTAGGTTTTTGTGCCATATTGTGGAAGAATGTGTCTCAAAAATTAATTTGGTATATCTTTTTGGTGTCCCTATGTAACACCCCGACCCTTCACATGGCAACCGTATATAAGAACAAGTGTACAAGTATGTGATGTATTGGATACGATGCAAGTGTCCAACCCGACATTCATCAAAAAATAAAAACATGACTTCCACCCCGAGAATCTCAAGAGTATACTTTATGGGTAATTGATCACCAAACCTATCCTTGCCTATTTGCAAATAGTAAATTCATTGCTGGGTTTCATGCCACAGCTGTTTTACTGCTAAATGGCAATAGTGTGGGGCTATGTGCCACTTTGGGACTTATTTTTATTACCTGCAGGAACTTATTGTCATTGCCTCAAAGACTTATTGTCATTACCGTGATAGGACTTATTGTCCTTGCCTCAGGGACTTATTGTAACGACCCGGTACAGACCCTAGTTGTAATAACCATATTGACAACGACTCATGTAATGACCCTACTCAGACCCTAGTGTTAGTGACAGATAGTCCACATGGCTATAGAACATGAAAATAGTTCAGAACCCTAACTCGAATCAAAAACCTTTAGTTCAGCCCGAAAATCTTAAAAAGTTTCAAAACTCAGGCAACAAAACCTTAACACCCGAAGAGTCTCCTAACCTTCTAAATGAAGTAACTATCATGAAATAATAAATTAAAAATAAAAAATTCTCACAAATATGGTAAAATGACTATTTTGCCCCTAGTACAGCAAAAAATCTTTAAAATCTAAATTTTAACATGTGGATACCCTAAATCAATGATTTCAGTACAATTAAGTGGTAAAAGACAAAATAACATCAAAAATAACAAAAATGCCCCTTAGTGGCCTACCACCTTGGGAAATGTGCCTAAAAGTGACTTGTTTTCTTCTTTTTATCTTTAAATGATGAGAAATGTATTAAATGAAGTATTATGATGATTCCAAACTTGTTGGACAAGTAATATATCTAATAATGTAGTGTTATAAGTCAACAAAAGCAAACAAATTATTATTGAACTTCATACACAACAAAATAAGTCAAAAAGTCCTATATTGCCAAAATAGCTTAATTTGACTTGAAAGACTCATCTATTTAGTCAATTTCTATGAAAATTATGATAATATATAGAAATACTATATTTTTCATAAACATACAAAAAATAATAAGTCTCAGTAAAAAAAGACACCAAAAAGATACATCAAATTAATTTTTAATGCATTTTCTTGCACAATAAGGCACGAAAATCGAGAAAAATCCACTGATTGATGGGAATCAAATTTTGTGTCCCCCAATCAGCCCCCTAGCTACATCTAGCTTCCCCATATCTGATTTTAGCTCACAAAAGAATCAAATCAACTCAAATCATATTTAATGGAATGAAGAAAAAGAAAGCTTCTTATGTACTTCTTGTCTGCCACGTGTTCCCTATCCTCCTCCTATATAAACCAAGGCAAACACCACTTCTCCCCTTCAAAATTTCGTGCATATAGAGAGAGAGAAAGAGTGGGTTGAGTGTTCTTGAGGGTTTGAGAGAAGAAGGAAGTAGAAGAAGGAGGGGTCCAAAAAGTGGGGTCTTTGGAGACCATGGTTTTACAGCTAAGTCCTAATCCATCCTCCACCATCTTTTGATCTCCCAAATATGTAAGTAAAACCTCTAAATATTGTATTTAATATCCCTCAAAATATCCCCCAATACACCCCTTAAGCCTCTCAAAAATCAAGAACCGAAATCAATCCAAAAAGGCGTTGTAGTTGGAAACTTAGGGGCTGTTTTGAGTATGAATGATATGAGATGTTGTTGTATGTTGTTATCTTTGAGTTTGATGATCTCTAAGGGTGCTGGAGTCTTTATATTTAAGTTAGAATCACAAACATGCAAAGAAATGAAACAAAAACATGACATGACACAAGTAGAAGACCTAAACCCTAAGAGGCTTGATTTTCTAGAACTTTGATGTTTCTGCCCTGATATTTGAAATACCATAAATCAAAGTATAAAATTGATCTAAGCATTATTTTTATGTCCAGAGTTATATTTTTGTGTTATCTATCATCCAAAGTTGGTTTTAACACATTTTCATAACCATAACTCAAGATATTGTAATTTTACTAAAGTGTGACATTTTCTGACCAGTCAACATTACTGATTTGAGAACCCTAGTTTAGAGTGGGATCTGAACCTTGGTGAAAACATGAAAGTTGTAGAACACTTGTATATCTATCTACCCTCCAAAAATTAGAACACCATGTTGAGGTTTGATAGGTCAAAAACCCTTTGAAAGTCTCTGTTAATTTTCAGCCATCAAGAAACATTCTGTCACATATTTTTATAAAGCAGAAAACCCCTATTTTGAGTTACCTATTACAAAAGTGGTTTACATGAACTTTTTAGATAACATATTGAAGTATTTACTGCCCTAAAATCGGACCTTAAAGCCTCGGGATGATACTCCAAATCCGTTTCAAACCCTCTGTCCAAAACCGGCCCTACTGAGTTTTGGCAGCTGACAGAACCCACTTTTTAAAATGGCCAAAAAGTCTAACTCATTTGAAATAACTACCTTTAGCTCTAAACATGAAAATTGTAGGAAACTTGTTAATGTAGAACATACTAAAAAATGAGCCTGTTTGAACTTCATTTGATACCCAAAAACTGAGAAAAACAGAAGCTATTTTTTGGTAAAAATCTAGAGTAAATGTTGAACCATTTTTTCTTAGAATGAAATGTTCACCCCTTTTCCTTAGGTTTTGTCCTTAGTGATAAACATGATATTTGTAGGATATATTTTTATCTATATGGTGTATAAAAATCATAGTTTAATTCCAAGTTTAGATACCCCAAAACTTTATCGCCCCTTTTAATTTAATGCTTGGTTTTAGCCTTAAAAGTTGCTAAGTGTGGTTTGAGCACCCTTTACTATGAGACCCTAGTTTTTGTAAGATGGTTGATTGAATTGATTGATTAATGTTTCTAAGTGAATGTATGATAATTTATAACCCATGCAATCATGTTGAATCATATCTTGTGAATTGTAGCATTTGCCTCACATACTTGTACTTTATACTTTGCGCGTTATACTATGAATCTTGCCATGCTAGTTAATACCATGCTATAAATTGTTGCACTTGATATCAATGGTACACATTATGAGCATTGTCATTTGCATCTTGGCATGTTAGAGTCCATCTATACAAACCGTTGTTGGGATGGGCTGTGTCGAATTTGTCGTTCTTGGTTCTATATCTAGGGCGTCACTGGTTGCCATTTTTTGAAAATATTTTGGGATGTATTCCCCTTGTACACCATGAGTTCGTCCCCGGTGTTTGAAATGGTTTATGGATACTGTTGGGAACCACGGGTTCGTCGCTAGCATTCCGATTCTTATGGTGGGATTATTATTTTGATTATTTAGGATGGCCTGGAATAAGAGTGGATGATTATTTTGGATGGCCTGGAATAAGGGTGGATGATTATTTTGCCGTCCTAAATCCCACATCTTGATACTTTGTATAATGTGAACGTCTCTTGGATTCTTTTAAACTTTGGGTTGATGCAAAATGGGTATTCTTGTTCTTAAGGTGGGTTTTGTGCGCATATAATTTTGGTCAAGTTTTGGAATAAGGATGTTTGACCACCCCACACCGTTGCCATTGAGTAAAACAGCTATGGCATGACGCTCGGCGATGCCTTTACTATTCGCAATGAGGCAAGAATAGGTTTGGTAATCAAGTCCCATTAAGTCTAATCTGGTGATTCCCGGCGTGGAATTCCTATTATTATCTGGTTACATGTTGGGTTGGGCATCTACATTTCATACACACCTGTTTATTTACTTATCAGCTACCATGTTATAAATTTGTCTGTCTCGTTGACAATAAACTGTACTGGGTGTTATATGGTATGTGTTGCGGTGAATTTTGAGCTGTGAGATTAGTTAGACGGTTGGAGTGTTTTGCTTCTGGGACTTGGCTCATGGCATTCGTGCCACAGGTGAGGAGAAGTGCTTGGAGGAAGTCAATCCCGAGAGAGGAGAAGAGTTGGAAGAACATGGTGAGTCCCAAGAGCACACGAATTCAGCTAATGCATTCTAAGGAGTTGAAGTTTCTTCTTTCATTTTTATATTCAGATTTCTCGTGTTTAGTGTAACTGTTGAAATTTCTTGGTGGAACTATAATACTTATGTAGTTTTGAAAGGTTTAGAATTCATTTATGATGTAATAACTAATGTATGTAAATATGAATGAATGGCTAGAATATCCCTTTATTTATATTTATGTATGTCCCGACGTACCTTGGGTTATGAGAAACCATGCATTCTGTCGCGTTGGAGTTCTGTAGGATGCGTTGTATTACTAATAATTATCATCTACACATTATAAGAACTAAAATCTTCTACGCCTGAGTCTTATAGTAAGTCGTGTTAGGACGTTACCGGGATTGGAAGTAATAGGGAATCTACTTGCGAAGGACGGGTATGACCATCGAGATCGAAGATCAAAAATTCATGCTACGGGTTATCTTATTTTAAGGGGGGTAGATAGGAGCACGCACTATGAGAATTTTAAGATATCACCTAGAGTGACACCATTAAAATCCCGCGACTTCATCCTTATGGATTCTTTTCTTGTTTACCCCAAGCCTTGGTGTCAACTTTTTGAAGTTCTTTTGCATGTCCTTTCTTCTTATATCATCAGTCCTCAATAGTACCGTCAAGTGTCGTTCGTTGGTAACCTTTATGCACCCAAGTCTTGTTAAGAACCCTATTAGAAATTCAACTCTAGAAAATACCCTTGTCCTCAAAGTTTTCATGCCTCGATAATGACCGGTATTCGCATATTGATTCTCCTCCGATTCGAGTCATCATATGTAACTAACTATTCTCTTAAAGAACTCAATAGCAATTCCTTGTTAAGTACCCGTTCCAAACATTCGTCATTGATAAAGTCTTTTGCCATCGTTCATTTCTCTCAACTCTGAAACCACAGTTTGTTGTAGTAATTTTGTGAATTCTTTGTATACTCTTGAAATCCCAACCTGAGAAGTCGACTTGGATGCTTGAATTGAAGTACATTAGGCCGACGTAACTTCAGGGCAGAGTATCTAGTTAGGCTGCCCCTTTTGATATCTCCTTTATCATAATCTAATTGTACTGGATTAGTTCCAGGGAGACTTGTTTAAAGTATTGTTCATTGTCCTCTTCTTGTTTCTCCTACATTTGAACCCCAAATGACCACCCAATTTGTGTCAATGGTAATTGCCTTAACCATGACCATTTGACCTCATCCAACCTATCTTTGAACCACCTGGGTTCCACCCTAAACTGTTCTAACCCCGTGCGTGTTTTTAACTGTCAACCTTCAAAAATCTTGCCCCATTAATCTATGAGTAACAACGATCGTCAGGATATTACGTCATTAGGCCTTAGCGCTTTCATGGGAAACTAAAACGATGTACGAAAATCTCTTAATACCTCTTCAAGCGTGAAGCAGATTTCTTCCTGATGTCACGGCTTAGAATATCTATAAACATCCGTGTTTAATAAAGTTTTGAAGATCGAAGCTCCCGTTTGCAAGAATGGTTAAGTAAGGGCTTATTCAAGTAACTATATCTTTTCAAAGATCCCAACAAATAAGAACTAAGCCGTCAGCAATCCAAAGTTAGAAATAACAGCTTCACATCAAAGGATTCGAGACACCACCATATAGTACAATTCAACCTTCCCACCCATCTGATAAATCGAGAAGTAACAAATTCATATCGATAGTAAGGAAGTGAAAAAATGAGAAACATCCTCAAACTCATGATAACCTTAGTACACTAAGAAAAGAAGTACGTTTATATACATCGATGTTCACACCGACCTTCCCACCAAAGTGTTAGAATGAATTTTTGCCATCACTATCAAAGAACGAAGAATCTTGATCACAACAATGAACGTTTGAAGTCGGATGAAGACCTAACCACTAAGTCACAATGGATCACATGACTAGGTAATTACCACAACCATATCTTTTATCATGTTCGTTTTACCCGAGAATGACCAACCGCCTGAGAGAACGATCCAGTTATTGGAAGAGACATTCAAACCCAACGTTCTTGTACGTCAAGAACATATGGTAGAGGCCACGAGGAATGGAGCAACCTTTAGAAAGATTATAGAGACAATGGAAGCATATGATTACAGACTTCGCCCTCAGGATTATCAAGATCACCTTAAAAACCCGGTAACTCTTCAATTGAATGCTTCAAGGGTTTAGGTGCCAAGGAGTTTGTGGAAATAATGAGTCCCATTGATGCTGAGAATTGTTTGAAGGGTGGAGTGCGCATTGAGGACAGACCAAGTTATTCACATGTTAGATTCTTGAAGTATCAGTTTATATTCGTTTGGCGTATAGACTGTGTAGCTATTATGGAGTGGTATTCAGTTGTCATTGTGATATCGATGTGAGTTGCAAGGAAGTTTCTTTTGAAAAGATTTTGTGATGTGACCCATTAGGGTAAGTTTGTTTAGATTGATGAGTAGTTATTGCTGGTATAAAGAAGGAATTTTCTTATGGGAACGTATGAACTCTATGTGTGAGAAGTTGAAGGGTGATATAATTCTGTTATTTTTGGTGGAGTTGTGTAGCAGCTTAGTGTGAGTACGTGTGAGGAATAAGTGTTTAGACGAGGAGGGTGAAAATGTAAGTAAGATTATACGAATTCATAAGTGTAATTTTTGTAGTTGGCCTTGAGTGAATCGAGAGTCTTAATAGAATGTGGGTAAGATAAAATAATTAAAGTGCGAAAGTGGTTCTTGGTTCAATTGTGTGGCAGAAAATGTGTGAAGGGATTGAGTGATGAAGATAAGAAATTTTAGAATCAAGAGTTAATATTGTTCAGTTAAAGGATTGTAGGGTGGATGGTACATACGTGAAGGAAATATGTGATGAGATTGTGATTGGATTCATATGAGTAAGCATATACCTAGGGAGCATTTAATCTGTGTGGTATGTTTAGCCCTAGTGGCTCATTAAGTTCAAATAACGGTATTAATCTTGATGGTCGTAAGGCTAGAGTAGTCCAACATAAAGTGATGATGTGATTTCGAGTTAATAGTCGTTAGTCAATCGGGAAGTAGTCTTCGATGTATGTTTGAATATAGAAATGAACTAGTTTTCAATAGAGTGATAGTCTTTCTAGACAGAAGTGGAGAATGTTTGAATTAGTTTTGATGGTGGGCTAGTTTAGAGACATATAATCGATTGTGGAAGTCGAACTCGATGAAATTTATGTTTTGGAGCCAATGTGTTGTCAATGGTAGACTGGGGTAATGATATCATAAACTGAAAGTGCGGGAGTCAGATACCCAAGACTGCCTTTAGGACTAGTTACGAGCATTATGAAATTGTGGTGATGCCTTTCGGGTTAATAAATGTACCTGCTATGATTATGGACCTGATGGATCGAGTGTTCAGAAGCATTCTAAACTAAATTGTAATTGTGTTGATAAACAAAATTCGGTTATATTCTTGCAGTGAAGAGGAACACTGGAAATAATTGGACATTCTTTATAGGTTTTGAGAAAGCACAAGTTGTATGTAAACCTTGGTAAGTGTAAATTTTAGTTGGACCGGGTAATGTTTTTAGATCAAGTTATATCTGGAGAAAAAATTCAAGTGGATTCAACAGAAGTAGAAACAACAGTTAATGGGAAGAGGTTAATTAACGTGACAGACATTCGAATCTTATTGGGGCTAGTTGGTTATGGGATATGATCCTTGAAGATTTGGTAATAGCTAGTTTAAAGTGTTAAGTAGGACGAGACAATCTTTACTCTAAGTGCTGAACATATAGACCCGGCCTTATCTACACCCTCAATAAAGAACAACTCAATTAAATAAGGACACAATTTTGGAGAACAAGAAGCCACAACGCTAATAGATCATCCATAACCTTCCATACGAAGAATGGGGGCGAAATTTTGGGGATAAAATTTGTTTAAGGGGAGTAATTTGTAACCAACCGGTACAAACCCTAGTTGTAACAACCCTATTGACAACGACCCATGTAATGACCCTACTCAGACCCTAGTGTTAGTGACAAATGGTCCACATGGCTATAGAACACGGAAGTAATTGAAAACCCTAACTCGAATTGAAAACCCTAATTCGGCCCGAAAACCCTAAAAAGGTCCCAAACTCGGGCGACAAAATCTTAACACCCGGAGAGTTTCCTAACATTCTAAATGAAGTAAATATCATGAAATAATAAATTAAAAATCAAAAATTCTCCCAAGTAGGGTAAAATGACCTTTTTGCCCCGAGTACATCAAAAAGCCTTAAAAATCTAAATTTTAATATATGAATACCCTAAATCAAGGATTTAAGTACAATTAAGTGGTAAAAGGCAAAATAACATTAAAAATGACAAAATTTCCCCTTAGTGGCCTACCGGCTTGGGAAATGTGCCTAAAAGTGACTTATTTTCTTCTTTTTAGCTTTAAATGATGAGAAATGTATTAAATGAAGTATTATGATGATCCCAAACTTATTGGACAAGTAATATATCTAATAATGTAGTGTTATAAGTTTAAAAAAGTAAACAAATTATTATTGAAGTTCATACACAACAAAATAAGTCAAAAAGTCATACATTGCCAAAATAGCTTAATTTGACTTTAAAAACTATATCTATTTAATCAATTGTTATAGAAATTATGATAATATATAGAAATACTATATTTCTCATAAATATACAAAAAATAATAAGTCTCAGTAGAGAAATACACCAAAAAAATACATCAAATTAACTTTTAATGTATTTTCTTGCACAATATGGGCACAAAAATCGAGGCAAATCCCCTTATTGATGGGAATCAGATTTTTTGTCCACCAATCAGCCCCCTAGCTACATCTAGCTTCCCCATATCTGATTTTATCCCACAAAAGAATCAAATCAACTCAAATCACATTTAATAGAATGAAGGAAAAGGAAGCTTCCTTGTGTACTTCTTATCCCCTATGTGGTCCCTATTCTCCTCCTATTTAAACCAAGCCAACCACCTCTTCTCCCCTTCAAAATTTTGTGCATATAGAGAGAGAAAGAGTGAGTTGAGTGTTCTTGAGGGTTTGAGAGAAGAAAGAAGTAGAAGAAGGAGGGGTCCAAAAAGTGGGGTCTTTGGAGACCTTGGTTTAAAGCTAAGTCTTAATCCATCCTCCACCATCTTTTGATCTCCCAAACATGTAAGTAAAACCTCTAAATCTTGTATCTAATATCTCTCAAAATATCCCCCAATACACCCCTTAACCCACTCAAAAATCAAGAACCAAAATCAAACCAAAAAGGCGTCGTAGTTGGAAACATAGGGGTTGTTTTGAGTATAAATGATATGAGATGTTGTTGTATGTTGTTATCTTTGAGTTTGATGATCTCTAAGGGAGCTGGAATCTTGATATTTAAGTTATAATCACAAGAATGCAAAGAAATTGAACAAAAATATGACATGACACAAGTAGAAGACCTAAACCCTAAGAGGCTTAACTTTCTAGAACTTTGATGTTTCTGCCCTAATATTTGAAATACCATAACTCAATGTATAAAATTTATCTAAGCATGAGTTTAATGTCCAGAGTTATATTTTTCTGCTATCTATCATCCAATGTTCGTTTCAACACATTTTCATAACCAGAACTCAAGATATTGCAATTTTACCAAAGTGTGACATTTTCTAACCAGTCAACATTTCTGATTTGAGAACTCTAGTTTAGAGTGTGATCCGAACCTTGGTAAAAACATAAAAGTTGTAGATAACTTTTATATCTGTCTACCCACAAAAAATTAGAACAAAATATTGAAGTTTCATCGGTCAAAACCCCTTTGAAAGTCACTGTTGATTTTCAACCCTCGAGGAACATTCTGTCACATATTTTTATATGCCCCAAAACCCCTATTTTGAGTGACCTATTACAATAGTAGTCTACAAGAACTTTGTAGATAACGTATTGAAGTATTTACTGCCCTAAAATCGGACCATAAACCCTTGGGATGATATCCCAAAATCGTTTCAAACCCTCTGTCCAAAATCGGCCCTGCTGAGTTTTGGCAGCTAACAGAACCCACTTTTTAAAATGGCCAAAAAGTCTAACTTGTTTCGAACAACTACCCTTAACTCTAAACATAAAAATTGTAGGAAAATTATAATGTAGAACATACTAAAACATGGGCTCATTTGGACTTCATTTGATACCCAAAACCGAGAACAACAGAAGCTAGTTTTTGGTAAAAATCTGGAGTAAATGTTGAACGATTTTTGCTTAGAATGAAATGTTCACCCCTTTTCCTTAGGTTTTTTCCTTAGTGATAAACATGAGATTTGTAGGATATATTTTTATCTAAATGGTGTATAAAAATCATAGTTTAATTCCAAGTTTAGATACCCCAAAATTATCGCCCCTTTTAGTTTAATACTTGGTTTTAGCCTTAAAAGTTGCTAAGTGTGGTTTAAGCACCCTTTACTATGAGACCCTAGTTTTTGTAAGATGGTTGATTGAATTGATTGATTAATGTTTCTAAGTGAATGTATGATAATTTATAACCCATGCAATCATGTTGAATCATATCTTGTGAATTGTAGCATTTGCCTCACATATTTGTACTTTATGATTTGCGCGTTATACCATGAATCTTGCCATGCTAGTTAATGCCATGCTATGAATTGTTGCACTTGACATCAATGGTATACATTATGAGCATTGTCATTTGCATCTTGGCATGTTGGAGTCCATCTGTACAAACCGTTGTTGGGATGGGCTGTGTTGAATTTGTCGTTCTTGGTTCTGTATCTAGGGCGTCTCTAGTTGCCATTTTTCAAAAATGTTTTGGGATGTATTCCCCTTGTACACACTGGGTTCGTCCCCGGTGTTTGAAATGGTTTATGGATACTGTTGGGCACCATGGGTTCGTCGCTAGCATTCCGGTTCTTATGGTGGGATTATTATTTTGATTATTTTGGATGGCCTGGAATAAGGGTGGATGATTATTTTGCGGCCCTAAATCCCACATCTTGATACTTTGTATAATGTGAACGTCTCTTGGATTCTTTTAGACTTTGGGTTGATGCCAAACGGGTATTCTTGTTCTTAAGGTGGGTTTTGTGCGCATATAATTTTGGTCAAGTTTTGGAATAAGGATGTTTGGCCACCCGACGTCATTGCCATTTAGTAAAACAGCTGTGGCATGACGCCCGGCGACGCATTTACTATTCGCAATGAGGCAAGAATAGGTTCGGTAATCAAGTCCCATTAAGTCTAATCTGGTTATTCCCGACGTGGAATTCCTATTATTATCTGGGTACTTGTTGGGTTGGGCATCTACATTTCATACACACATGTTCATTGACTTATTTGCTACCATGTTATAAATTGGTCTGTCTTCTTGACTATAAACTGTACTGGGTGTTATATAGTATGTGTTGCGGTGAATTTTGTGCTGTGAGATTAGTTAGAAGGTTGGAGTGTTTTTTTTAGCCCTTGGCTCATGGCATTCATGCCACAGGTGAGGAGGAGTTCTTGGAGGAAGTCAACCCCAAGAGAGAAGAAGAGTTGGAAGAACAGGGTGAGTCCCAAGAGCACACGAATTCAGCTAATGCATTCTGAGGAGTTGAAGCTTCTGCTTTCGTTTTTATATTCAAGTTTCTCGTATTTAGTGTAACTGTTGAAATTTCTTGGTGGAACTGTAATACTTATGTAGTTTTGAAAGGTTTAGAATTCATTTATGATGTAATAGCTAACGTATGTAAATATGAATAAACGGCTAGAATATCCCTTTATTTATATTTATGTATGTCCTGATGTGCCCAGAGGACGGGGCGTCACACTTATTGTCATTGCTGTGTTAGAACTTATTGTCATTGCCTCAGGGACTTATTGCAAGGTTATCCATATTAAGACCAGGATGCTTGCTTGGTATCAACCCAAAGTCTAAGTTACCAAAATCAGAATACTAGTGATGAACCCATGGTGCCCAACAATATCCATAGTAAATCATTTCAAACACCAGAGACGCACCTAGGGTGTATAAACTAAATTTGTAACACCGGAGATGCACCCAGGGTGTGCAAGGGGAATACATCCGAAAATATTTACAAAAATGACAACTAGGGACGCCCTAAACTTAGAACCAAGAAGGACAATTCAACATAACCCATCCCAACAACAGTTTACATAAATGAATTCCAATATGCTAGGATGCCAGTGACAATGTCCGTGATGTATAATATGGATCTCAAATATTACTGTCTATAGCATGGCATCAACTAGTATGGCAAATTTGATGGTACAACTCACTAAGCATAAGTACAACTGTGTGAGGTGCAAGTTACAATTCTCAAGATATGATTCAAAGCTTGTTGGCATGAGTTCTAATCATCGCACATTCACTTAAAAATACTAATCAACTAATTTAAATCAATCATCATATAAAACTCGGTTCTCGCGACAAAGGGTACTTAAATCACACTTAGCAACTTTAAGGGGCCAATGTTCGAGTATTAAACTTAAAAGGATAGCTAGGTTTCAGGACATCTAGACTTGAAATCATGTTATAATTTTTAAACACCATTTAGATAAAATAATTTTCTACAACACTTATATTTAACACTAAGGCCAAAACCTAAGGCAAATAGGTGAATAAAATATTCTAAGCGAAAACGATTTAGCACTTTTTTCAAAATTTTACCAAACATATGCTTGTGTTGGTCTCGATTTTGGAGCATCAAATTAAGTCTAAGTAATCCCATTTTTTGATATGTTCTAGTTAAACATGTCCTCTACAAGTCTTATGAAGGGTGCTACGGGTGGTGATTTGAAACAAATTGATGATATAAGCCATTTTGTAAAATAAGTTATGTCAACCCCAAAACTCACACCAGAACTGGTTTTAACAGTAAGTTTGAAATAGGTTTGAGAGACTTTCTCGAGGTATCTAGGTCTGATTTTTCGACAGTAGTTATTTCAATATGATATCTACAATATTCATGAAGACCACCTATGGAGTAGGTCACTAAAAATAAAGGGTTTTATCTATACAAAAATATGTGACAGAAGTGTCCTTAATGGCTGAACCACAACGGAGAGTTTTCAAGGGGTTTTGACCTATCAAACCTCAATATTTTGGGCTCATTGTTTGTGGGTAGTTAGATATACACGTTATCTACAATCTTTCTGTGTTGGACAAAGCTCGGATCTCATTTTAAACTAGGGTTGGTAGGTCGGTATTGTTGACTGGTATGAAAACGACACACTTTGGTAGAATTGCTATATCTCGAGTTATACTCGCTCAAATGAGTTCAAACCAACTTTGGATAAATGATAACACAAAAATATAAATTTGGACATAAAGAACATGCGTATATCAAGTTTCTACGTTGAGTAATAATGTTCCAAAGATCTTGACATAAATGTTAAAGTACTCAAAATCGGGCCTTTAAAGGTTCAAGTTTCCTAACCCATGATATGTCAAGGTTTTGTCCCATTTCTTTACATGCTTGTGTTTATATATGAATATTAAGATTCTAGAACCCATTTAAGCCGTCAAACCTAAGAATCATAGCACACCACTACATTTCATATCATTCAAAAATATTGGATGACTTGTAGGACTTAGCTTTAGACTCTTTGGTTTCCAAAAATACCTTTTTCTTGGAACCTTCCTTCCTTCTTCTCTTCTTTCTTCTCTCAACTCACCCAAGCTCTTTAAGAACACTTTAAATCTGGTTTTCTCTCTCCCTTGGCCAAAAATCATAGAGCGAAGGAGTGGTGTTTGACTTGGTTTCATAGGAAAAGGTGTGAAGGAACAAAATGATGACTTTTAAGTCCATTTTTCTTCATTCACATCAGTAGATGTGACATGGTGCAATTTTTGAGAGATATTTTCAGATTTTGGCATTTGAAAAGTTAGCTAGGTTTAGTTTGGAAGTTATACCTTGTGCATTGTGAGTTATACCTGTTAGGGTTGGTATACTGAAAACCATGTTTCTAGTATTTAATTTTATTTTAATAAAATTAAGTTTTGACCGGACCAAACTCGACAGATGGATTTAATTATCCAGCGGTCAAATAAGTAAAGCAGAAGGGTTTAAGAAATATCAAGATACCAATTAAATTAAATTGTCAGTAATTAAATTTAATTGACGGGTATTGTGAATCTTAACGTGGGGAGAAATGGTAAGCATTTAATAACAACAGTTCAATACTATATGGTCTTGAGATTATGGATCAGAGTGCAATTATAGTTCTTTAGTAGTGTGAACTGTAATTCAGTATTTTATGAAAATTATAGAAATCGCTGCTAATTTTTCATAATTGCAGATACTGCTATGAAGTTTGCTTAATTGCAGAAACTGCTGATACGTGTCTGTGATCTACTGAAAGTCTTACTCATAATTACTCCTCAGGTCCCTGCTGTAGCCCTATATATATAGGTAGCGTGAACCAGTTTCATAAATTGTCTTCTAAGACTAAAGCTGTCTTGGTTCTGCCAGTACGAGTTCTCGAAGAATTATAACCCACACTATATTCGAAAATCGCATAAGAGAATACAGTAGAGGATTTGACAGGAGCTTCAACTCGGATTCAAATCGTAGTTGACGATTCGACTGATAAAAAGGTATTCTTCTAAATTAACTTCAGATGCACGGGTTTCATTTTGATCGTTCATCATCATAAGTTTTATCTGGAGCTCATTTTGGCAATTGCCCACCTCATTTTTTTTTTGTTAATCATTTGCAAAAATAAAGATCTTGGCAGTCTTGCCTCCAACAATTGGTATCAGAGCAGTTTTATTTTTTATTTTTGGTTATCGGGGCTGGGTAGTTTTAGAACTGTTGCTGATTTTATTTTGCAGGCGTTCTAATTTCGATTTTATGATCGTCATTTATTTTTCATATTTGATTGAATGGTGTGAATGTTGATTTTTTTTAATCACGGGGGTTGACCGTGATAGATTGAATGTGAGCCTTTGGAACATAGGATCGATGTAATAGCTAGCTTTATATTTTTAAATATCTATTTGGATTATTTAAGAACAGGTTGAACATATCCAAGAACACCAAGAACGGAGGCGGCACCAGCAGTGGTTCGGGTTTTAACGGGCCACAGATCGCGGTAAGTTTTTAATGGTTCTAAATAGTTTTTTTGTGAGTTTTTTTGTAATATTTATGTATAAAAAAATAGAATAAAAAATAAATCAAAAATAGCAAGGAAAAATACCAAAGCAACCCAGTTCCGACGGCTTTGCTGGCGGCAATTCGGCGGCAGTTTTTTATAATTTTTTGAGCTACTTTTGGGACTATTTTTTGAAAAACAATTTATACATAAAATAGCAGTAAAACATACAGCAAAATACTGTCAAAACCAGAAAATAAAACTGGGCCAAATAGTGCATTAAAAAAGAAAAAAATAGCATCGATTTTTTCTAGCGGCGACGGTGCTACAGCAGCAGTTTTCAAAAAGTTTTTCGACAGTTTTCTGGGCTATTTTTGAGCAAATTTTTTAACCGAAAGATTCTACTTTTCAAGAGCTTTTCAACGATATAGAATACGTCGAGAACGGAGTTCGGAAGAGGTCGGAACGGCCTCTAAAAGTTTGCTGTTAAAGGCGGCAGCGCTGGGTGCGATGACAGCAGCTTTGAGCAATGTTTTCAGCAGTCTTTCGGGCAATTTTTTAGAAGTATTTTTCATTAAAAAAAATTAATAATTTTTTAAAACTTTCTTTTGATATAAAGTACGTCGAAAATCGAGTTCGAGAAGAGGTCGAAAAAGCTCTGGGAAGTTGGCTGCGCAGTGCTGTTGCGGGTAGCAGCATTTTTTAAGGTTCAGACAATATTTTTGGCCGTTTTTTGGGCTGATTTCTAGCAGATATTTTGATAGAAAATTTTCATATTTTGAGAGCTTTCCAACTATATAAAGCTCGTCGAAAATGGAGCCAGGATGAGGCGGCACGAGCTGCCTAAAGATGGCAGTCAGCGCCAGCGGTGGTTGGCGGTGGTCTGACGATTTCTCTCTCCTGGGGTTGCTCTCTGTTGATTTTTTTATGTATACAAGACTGATATGATATATCAGTATATATCAGATAGTATCAATGAAGTCTGATACAATCAAGATACTGAATCAGATACGAATAGAGATTGAAATAATTAATTTTTTTAGGGAGACTGAAACAACTCAGTGTTTCACTTGGATTATAAAATCGAGATGTATGCATATCGTGTTTATATATATATAAACTGCGTGGATGATTGCAAATCTGTTTTATTTATCCTGTTAATTTAATTAATTCAAAATTTTTATTTTTATTAAAATATTTTGTAATGAAAAATAAAATTATAATTTTTAATTAATTAATTTTAATTAAATAAAACAAAACATCACGTTTAAGATGATTTTTTTAAAATTGGATATCTTGAAAAAACGTGAGAATTAATTTCTAATTTTTAATTAATTAAATAAAAAATATTTATTCAAAATAAATTATTATTTTTTGAAACATATAAAACAAAAAATAAAATAAATAAATATTTTTAATCACTACCTTAGCTGAAAAATTACAGAAAAAATTGTGCATTTATTAAATTTTATTTGTTACGCATTTAAATACGAAAAGATAGTTTGATAAATCAAAATCTTTGGAATCATGTACACGAAAAAATATTTGATTCTTTCATATCGTGTAATTTTTAAAATTAATAAATTTATTTTAATTAAATAGATTTTTATAACCCTAAAAAATATTTTTAAAATCTATGTGGGAGAAAAAATTTATTTACAGATAAATTTCGCGGTCTCCATTACCAGTTTGTAGGCAATACAATTAAACCCAGCGTGTCGGCAGTAAGGCCTTCCTCCCAAACGGATAGATTAATTGCGGTATTGCAAGTACAAACCTCCTTTAGGGATAATTCTGAATAATTGTTAGTGTGGATCACCTCTCCTTCTGAAGGGTTCATTCTGAAACGATTAATTTAGAATTAGGTGATGGCTAACACTTCACTGTATATAACAGTATACTCTCTATCTGAGTCACTGCTATTATATGTTGAACCGAAATTATGTCAGTTATTTAATTTTACTTGGCAGGGTCAGTTGCCTTGATAGTAAAATTAAAAAGAATTGGCATGTCTGGTCTTATGAAGAATAGTAGACATCCCCCTACCGAGGTATACTATTCTCAAGTTACCAAGTTGCTGGCAAATTAATTTTAAATAGTAGAGGAAACCAAACTAAAATAAATTTAACATTTTGCTCATCATAATTACCGGGTTTTTTTAAATTATGTGATTCTCATGATTAAAATGTCTTTCAACCCACACGCTTTAATTCTCAAAAAAAATAAACTAACGGGACTGAATTTTGTTGACTGAAAATGTAACTTGGATATAACTTTAAATACAAATAGTATTCCTTCAATACCAAGAAATGTGTTTATTTCTAAAAAATGTTCTTCCGTTGGACCGAAAGGTATGAAGAAGAAAAAAATTCATAAATAGAGATACACGATTTCTAGGGTAGTTAGTGGGCTACGGACTGGTGTGAAAAAGTCGAAAGACAGATATTTTCACTGCAACCAGACCCGGCACTGAAAAAAGTTATGTCTAGTATTTCTCAGAAGGCTTTTCTCTTCACTGGTTGTGGAAACATCTTTAGCAGTGTTATCTATTGGTACCTGGTGTGTAGATACGGTAGCCACTAATCATGTCTACAATTCATTGCAGGGGTTCTAGAAAACTCGACAACTTAGTAATTGGGAGATTTACCTGCATATGGGCAATAATACAAAGATAACAGCAATTGCAGCAGGAGATGTCACTCTCAATTTTGGTAGATATCGGGTTTTAGTATTAAGATATTATCTTTATGTACCTGCCATTAGAAGGAACTTAGTTTTCGTTTCTAAATTGGCTAAAGACGGATATTTAGTTTATTTTAATAACTCTGTGGTTATTAATGATAATAAACGGGTTATTTGTTCTGGTACATTGGTGGATGGTCTTTATATTATTATTATTTCAATCTCTCCTACACTACAACTGACTGAAATGAATAAAGATATCTAATTTACCATATAAGAGAAAAATTTTCTTCTTTAATGAACTAAACATTTCTTTGGTACTTACGCTTGAGTCATATTAATCTAAAAAGGATAAATAAACTGGTAGCAAACGGACTTTTGAATTCATTGGAAGTGGTGACACTTTCAGTCTGTGAATCTTCCTTATAAGGTAAAATAACCAAGAGACCCTTTTTGGCCAAAGGCTATAGTGCTAAAGAACCGTTAGAGCTGGTTCATTCTGATGTGTGTGGTCCTATGACAATCCAAGCTAAAGGTGGCTTTGAGTACTTCGTCAGTTTCATTGATGACAACTCATGGTATGGATACATTATTTTGATGCACCATAAGTCTGAATGCTTTGAAAAATTCAAAGAATTCAAGAAGGAGGCAGGGAAGTGTTTGGGTAAAAGTATAAAATCACTACAATCTGACCATGGTGGAGAATACCTCTTTGGAGAGTTTAAGAACTACTTGTATCAAAGATGATTACATCCCAGTTGACTACACCGGGCACTCCACAATAGAATGGTGTAGCAGAAAGAAGAAATAAGACTCTTATAGAGATGGTAAGGTCCATGATGAGTTATTCAGATTTACCAGATTCATTTTGAGAACTCGCTTTAGAGACAGCGGCTTACATTATAAACTTGGTACATTCTAAGTCTGTACCTTGTACTTTCACAGAATTATGGATCGGGCGTAAGCCTAGTCTGAAACACATTCGAATTTGGGGGTGTCCAGCACATGTGCTGAAAGGGAACGCAACTAAGTTGGAACCGAGGACAAAAGTCTATTTCTTTGTAGGGTATCCAAGGGAACGAATGGTGGTCTGTTTTATAATCCTAAGGATCATAACGTCATTATTAGCACCAATGCCCAATTCTTGAAAGAGAATTATATTATGGATCACAGGCCCAAAAGTAATATTTTTCTAGAAGAACTGAGAGAAAATACCAGTAGAACGGAAGAAGAAGTCACTAATATCCCATTACTTCGTCATAGTGGGAGGATTATCGGGACATGTACAAATCAAGAACCGGGTGCTAATGCACAGGGTTCTGATCCTGCATAGCGTGTTACTGCTAGTACACAGACACAGGTAGTGCCTCGTCGTAGTGGGAGGGTTGTTCATCAACCTAACCGGTATATGTTCTTAAGAGAGTCTTTTGACAAGATCCTAGCAGAACTAGATACCGAGCCCTGTAACTATAATGAAGCACTTTAAGACAAAGATGCAGATCTTTGGAAAAGGGCTATAAATTCAGAGATGGAATCTATGTATTCCAATCAGGTTTGGAAACTTGTAGAACCACCCAAAGGGGTAAAATCCATTGGATGTAAGTGGATCTACAAGTGGAAGAGAGGAGCAGACGATAAGGTTGAAACTTTCAAAGCCAGGCTTATTGTTAAAGGGTTCACTCAGAAAGAAGGGATCGATTATGACGAAACCTTTTCGTCGGTAGCCATACTTAAGTTTATCTGAATTCTCTTATCTATTGCCGCTCATTTTGATTATAAAATCTGGCAAATGGACGTCAGGACAGCTTTCCCTAACGGAAGTCTTGGTGAGTGTATCTATATAATACAACCTGATGAATTCTTTGCAAAGGGCCAGGAGCATATACTGTGTAAGCTTAAGAGAACCATTTATGGACTTAAGCAGGCATCGAGGTCTTGGAACACTCAGTTTGATCAAGCCATTAAATCTTATGATTTTAATCAAAGTCCGAATGAGTCTTGTGTGTATAAGAAGTGTGACGGAAGTGTGGTGATCTTCCTAGTACTTTATGTAGATGATATCTTGCTCATCAAAAATGATATAGGGCCATTATCTACAGTTAAAGTATGGTTATCTCGGCAGTTCGATATAAAGGACTTAAGAGAAGCCAGTCACATCCTTGGGATCAAGCTTGTGCAAAATCGAAAATAAAAGATGTTGGGCTTATCACAAGCAAAGTATATCGATGATATCCTTACTCATTTTAGCATGTAGGATTCCAAGAAATGATTTCTCCATTTCAGGCATGGAATCACTCTATCCAAGGATCAGTGTCCTAAGACACTTGATGATATAGAGAAAAGGAAGGCAGTTTCTTATGCTTTGGCCGTTGAAAGCCTCATGTATGCTATACTTTGCACTAGACTCGACATCTTCTTTACCGTTGGCATGGATAGTAGATATTAGTCTAATCTAGGGCAAGAGCATTGAACTGCAGTAAATAATATAATTAAGTACCTGAAAATGACTAAGAATTATATGTTAGTTTACTAGGCAGACAATCTAGTACTTTCATGGTACACAGACTCTGATTTCTAGTCAGACATAGAGCTTACATCAGGAGACAACCTTGCAGATCCCTTACAAAGAACTTACCAGCTAAAACTTTTGATAATCATGTAGAGGGAATGGGAGTCAGATGTATAGCAGTATGGTTTTAAGTATAAATGGGAGATTGTTAGGGTTAGTATACTAAAAACTATATTTTTAGTATTTAATTTTATTTTAATAAAATTAATTTTTTATTTTATGAGAATTTTTATGAGCAATGTATGTGTATAATTTCTTTCATGTTATGCATAGATGTCTGATATTCTGTATAGTATTTAATCTGGTGTGCAGAGTATGGCTTGCACACAGAAAATCAGATTTTAGGTCCTTGTAGAATATAAGTTTTATGTTCACAGTTTAGATGAAAATGCACATACTATCAGTACAACTGTAGGACGGAGTTTTAGTAGGCCTATCTTGGTTACGGAGAACAGATAATAGCGTCGTCTATTGTTTCAACTCTCTGTGCTGGTATACTTTGTGTGTATTGAATGGGACATTTGAGGTAATTAATTTTACACTAACTATATATATTAACTCATACCTCAAGGTTATTATGAATAATGCTTATCCTCTTAATCCTGAAATAATTATTGATTTGCGTATATCTAATATTCATTATTTTGATTAATTAGAAGGTGCGATCTTATATGAGTCTATATTCCCGGTGAGTTGGATAGCGGTATAATTAAATGGTAAATATTAATTATTGACGGAATCTACGTCCCAAAAGATCGGAATTGACAATACCCCCTTAAAGAAGCTTATAAGTTTGGACCTGACCAAACCCTGTAGGTAGATTTATTTATCGGCAGTCAAATAAGTTATGCGGAAGGACTTAAGAAATATCAAGATACCGATTAAACTAAATTGTAAGTAATTAAATTTAATTGACGGGTATCGGGAATCTTAACGTGGAAAGAAATGGTAAGCATTTAATAATATGAGCTCAATGCTATATAGTCTTGAGATTATGGGTCAGAGTGCAATTATAGTTCTTTAGTGGTGTGAACTGTAATTCAGTATTTTATGAAAATTACAAAAACCGCTACTGGTTTCCATAATTGCAGATACTGCTATGAGGTTTTGCTTAATTGCAGAAACCGCTGATACGTATCTGTGTTCTACTGAAAGTTTTACTCATAATTACTCCTCAGGTCCCTGTTGTAGCCCTATATATATGCGGGTAGGCTAAACCAGTTTCATAACTTGTCTTCTAAGATTAAAACGGTCTTCATTCTGCCGGTACGAGTTCTCAAAGGATTATAACCCACACTATATCTAAGAATCGCATAAGGAAATACAGTAGAAGATCGGAAAGGAGCTTCAATTTGGATTCAAATCGTAGTTGAAGATTCGACCGGTAAAAATGTATTCTTCTAAATTAACTTCGGATGCAGGAGTTCTATTTTGATCGTTCATCATCAAAAGATTTATCTGGAGCCCGTTTTGGCAATTATCAGTCCAATTAATTTTTTCGTTAATCGTTTGCAAAAAAAAATATCTTGACAGTCTTGCCTCCAACAATCCCCTACCATAGAAAAAATGGGACTATTGAGAATTTTTCTTTTCATGATGCTATCAAAAAAATCTTTGACGCTGGGTCTGTTGACCCCACTAAACATTTAGAGGCCAATTTGTTGAAACCTAAGATGCGTTTGTTGCATCATTTTGTAAACCACATATCTCTGCCCCAATTTGGGAAGTTTAGAGATGTAACCTTTATGCACATTTTCATAACGTGGTGCATTGTTGAAGGTTGCAAGCTTGATCTTGGACATTTATTCATTTCTGACATGCTCCAATCTTACTCCAAATCCAACACATCTCTTCCTCATGCCATGTATCTTACCAAAGTTTTTAGGCACTTTAGTGTTGATCTCTCCAAGGAGAAAGGCATTCCATTCTCCAAGCATGCGTTGTATGATAAAACCTCACCTAAGCACTTACATATCATACAGGCTAATGGAATTTTGACCAAGAAGGAAGGCTTTCCTCTCCCTCTTCTGCCACTCCATCTACCAGCAAGAATCCTCTTCCACCACCTCCTCCCAGATCTCCTATCTTTCCCATTTAGTTTGATCCACCCTCTCCCAGATCCTCTCCTCCTTCTTTCCCTCTTAAACTTGATTCCTCCTCCTCTGTCCCCATCCTCCCCTGCTCCACCTCCTCCTCATGTTGCGTCCACATCCACACAGTCCTCTACTCCATCTTCACAGCAGCTAGATGCTTTCACCACTCTTGAACAGAACAAGCACTCCTCCTTGTCTACCACTTTGGCTTCCCTTCATCATAAGGTTGAGGCAGATATCTTTGACTTGAGCTTTTGTGTTGACACTATTGCTAAGGATTTAGTTAAACTCAACTGTAAAACTAAGAGTCTAGGAAAAGAGATGCAATATGCTTATGGTGTTGGACGGGACCTTACAAAGAACATGTCCTCTAGCATAGGAAAAATTATCTTCGATAACCTATACATCCTACAGCAAGTGAGAAAAGAGTACGATGAAGGAATTGTCCTTGCGATTCAAGAGAACTGCAGAAAAGTTGAAGAGCACGTAACATGGATCAAGAAAGCATGGGCTAAACACTTCAAGCTCAAGGAGACCAAAGCAAAAAAGAAGCACGCCTTCGACATGAAGCTGATCTAGACCTCGCAACCACATTTGTAGCCATGGAAGAAAAAAAGAAAGCATCCAAGAAGGCCTCTACATCTAAAGAAAGGGCAGCTGAAAGGAAAAAAATGCAAGAGGAACAGAAAGCCTTCAAACACCAATTGGATGACTTTTGAGGATGACAAATGGGGAGAAGAAAATAAGAAAACAAGTAAAGAATACTTAAGAAAGAAAGAAATTTTTTTCTGAAGGAGAAGTTATAACTAAACATACATTTTCTTTTCTTTTCTTTTTTTTTTGGTTTGGTTGTGTGCTATGAATGTTGTGAATGGTTCAAACATTTTTATGGTTTGTTAGTTGTTTTTCAAAACATTGTGACTGGTTTGTTGATGGGTTAAACAATTATCTATTGTTGTATGGAGTACAATGTTTTATGTTTATCAATGGTAAATTTCAGCTTGTCTATAAATGTTGAATGTTGATTTTTTAAATGTATGGATATCATTTTGCTTAAATTCAACTGCTAATGATTGTTGCTGCAATATTGATTGAGTACCATGAACTGTTGAATGTCTACTAATGTGTTTGAATATCTTGTTAAAGGCATAAAGATGAAGGGAGTACCCTTGTCAAAAAAATCTTTTCAAATATTTTCTAGAAAATATTGTCATCATCAAACAAATGTGAGATTGTTAGCCAAGTGAATTTTAATAGATTTTGATAATTTTATTAATTCACCTTTTTTAATTAAATAATTTTAAAAATTTATATTTAATTGTTTTTCAAAGATAGTATCAGCATAACATGCCAAATGAATCGATATCTTATGCCGTTTGTGCTGACACATTGCGCTAAATGGGCTGACATTAGTGTTCTTAAACAAAACAATTTATGTCAACATCAATTGGCTTTTGAGTCAACAACTATAGGCAAAGCACGCTTGATAAACTCAAGTGTGTCGACACTTGTGGCGCCCCGTCATCTGAGCGCGTTGGGACATACATAAGTATAAATAAAGGGATTACTCTTTCCATTCATTCATATTTACATATCATAAAGATTCCGTCATTAAGAGTTCTGAACAGTTCAAAAGTACAAGTGTTTACAGTTTCACAATAGATTTATAAAAATTACAATAGATGCCGAGAAACTGAACAAAAAGAACAAAAAGAGAAGACTTGAATCTTCAACAAGCATCGTCGGGGTCCCCTTGCTCCTGGAACTCACCTTGGTATTCGTAGCCTTCCTCTTCTTTAAGGATTTCTTCTTCAAAAAGTTCTTCTACCTCACATGTGGCTTAAATGCCATGAACCAAAGCCCAGTAGAAAACAATCTAAACCTTCTAACCAATCTCATGGTACAAAATATTTCACAACGCATATCATTTAACACTTATTACATTTTTAAGTCAAGGAGACAGATAAATTTGTAAATTATAGAATGACAAGAAGATATATGAACAAACATGCAAATATGTGGTGTCATGGATGTAGTGCAAATGCCCAACCCAACAAACACCCAAAATCATAACATAGATTCCACACTATGAATTTTCAGCGTAGACTTTACGAACAATTGATCACCAAACCTATCATCAGGCCTCGTTGCGAATAGTAAATCCATCATCGGGCTTCATGCCACAGTTATTTTACTGAAAAATGGCAACGGCGTGGGAGCAAGCCATTAACATCCTTGTCCTCCAGCCAGTAAAATAATAATCATGCGCAAAACCAATAATCCCACCTTACGATCCTGGATGCTCACTTAGTGTCAACCTAAAGTCTAAGTTACCAGAGATAGAATGCTAGCGACGAACTCATGGTGCCCAACTAGTTCCATGATAAACAATCTTCATACAGCCCCAGGGTGTACACTGGTCCCAAAACATTTACAAAACCAACAACGAGGGACGCCCTAGACTCAAAACCAAGAAATAAAACAACTCCAACATATCCTCCCACAACGGCTTATATAGAACGAACTCCGATTTGCCAAGGTGCAAGTGTAATAATGCCCATGATGTACAATATGTATCTCAAGTATAACTATCAATAGCATAACTTTAAACTAAGCATGGCATAGCACAAGGTACAACTCACTAAAACACTAAGTACAAGTATATGAAGCATAAGTTACTACTCCCAAGACATGATTCAAATTTAATATCATGAATTATAATCCTCTTGTATTCATTCTAAAACATTATTCATCCATTTTAAATCAATTAAGACACCAACTTCAAGTCTCACAACAAGGGGTACTCAACCACGCACTTCAACAATTTTAAAGGCCAACTTTTAAGTGTTAATTTTTAAAGGATAGTAGGGTTTTGGGGTATCTAGACTTGAAATTAAGTTCTAGATAAAAATATTTACTACAATTTTTATATTTAACAATAAGGTCAAAACCTAAGGCAAATAAGTGAATAATTTCATACAAGTGAAAGTGGTTCAGCAATTTATAGAGAAAAGTATATAAAACGTATCTCAGCTGGTCCCGATTTTGGGATATCAAATCAAGTACTACTGGTCTTATTTTTGGATATGTTCTAGTTTAATATGTCCCCTACAAGTCTCATGAATAGTTCTAAAGGTAATTATTTAAAACAAATTAGAGATATAATCCATTCTGTAAAATAGATTCAGTTAACTATAAAACACACAACAGAATCTATTTATAACAGTGGGTTTAAAAATAGTTTGAGGGATCATCCGAGGGTACATAGGTCTGATGTCTGGATAGTAAATAGTTCAATATGTTACCTACATGTTTCATAAAAATCACTTTTGAAGTAGATCACTAAAAATATGGGTTTTGGGTAGCACAAAAATAGGTGACAAAAGGTTCTGTTACTTATAGATCCACAATAGTAGCTTTCAAATGTATTTTGACCTATCCAATCTCAATATTTTGGGCTCCATTTTGGTGGATGAGAAGATATACATGTTATCTACAACTTTTATGTTTTGACCTGAGCTCAGATCTCGTTTTAAACTAGGGTTTTTAGGTTTGCAATACTGACTGTCCTGAAAATGACACACTTTGACAAAAAATATTATATCTTGAGTTCTACTCATTAAAATCAATTCAAACCAATTTTTTTATGAAAGATAACATCAAAATCTAGGTCTGGATATAAAGAACACACTTAGATAATTTTTTTATATTTAGTTATGATATTTCAAAGTTCGGTGCATAAAGTTTAAAATGCTCAAAAATTAGACCTACATGAGTTCTAGCCTCCTAGCTCATGGTATGTCAACACATGGTCCTTATTCTTTACATGCATGTATTATAGACTCAAATATCATAGTTCCAAAACTTATAGAAGTTACACATCTCATGAATACAAACATACCAACACATCTCCTACTACAAAAATCATGAACAGCCCCTAGTTTTCTCACTACAACGCCTTTTCGATCCATTTTTCAGTTCTTGATCTTAAATGTGTTTAAATAGATGAGTTGAGAGAGATTTTTGTGTGAGATTGACAAAGGGATTTAGAGGTTTACTTACTTGTTGTGAAGCTCTAATGGTTGAAGGATGATGGGACTTAGCTTTAAAACACTCCTCCTTGATCCTCCTTGCACCTTCTTCCTTCTTCTTCTCTCCATCTCTCTCAAAGTTGTATGAACATTCAAGAACACTTACAATATGATCTCCCTCTCTCTTGACCAAACCATGAAGGAGGAAATGTGATTTGTTTGGTCTTGTATTTATTGGGAAAATGGATAGAGGGTTTAATCATGGCAGGGAAGCTTTTTCCTCAAATTTTCTTCATTCTTATTGGGTGCATGGCTTTTGTTACTCTATATAAGAAATATTTTCAGAACATGGCAACATGGATTTCAGATAGGGTCAATTTAGGAAAGAAAAATTTAGATTTTGCATTAATTTGGGGTTTAAACTAGGTTTTGTGCCATATTGTACAAGAAAGTGTCCCAAAAGTTAATTCGGTATATCTTTTTAGTGTCCCTATGTAACACCCCGACCCTTCAAATGGCAAGCATAAACAAGAACAAGTGTACAAGTATGTGATATAATGGATGTGATGCAAGTGTCCAACCCGACATTCATCCAAAAATAAAAACAGGAGTTCCACCCTGAGAATCTTGAGAGTAGACTTTATGGGTAATTGATCACCAAACCTATCCTTGCCTCGTTGCAAATAGTACATTCATCGCCAGATTTCATGCCACAACTGTTTCACTGCTAAATGGCAACAGTGTGGGGCAGAGTTCCACTTTGGGACTTATTTCTATTGTCTGCAGGAACTTATTGTCATTACCTCAAGGACTTATTGTCATTGCCGTGATAAGACTTATTGTCATTACCTCAGGGACTTATTGTCATTGTTGTGATGGAACTTATTGTCATTGCCTCAGGGACTTATTGCAGGGTTACCCATATTAAGACAAGGATGCTTGCTTGGTATCAACTCAAAGTCTAAGTTACCAAAACCAGAATACTAGTGACGAACCCATGGTGCCCAATAATATCAATGGTAAACCATTTCAAACACCGGGGATGCACCCAGAGTGTATAAACCAAATTTGTAACACCGGAGATGCACCCAGGGTGTACAAGGGGAATACAACCCAAAACATTTACAAAAATGGCAACTTGGGATGCCCTAAACTTAGAACCAAGAAGGACAATTCAGCATAACCTATCCCAACAACAGTTTACACAGATGAACTCCGATATACTAGGATGCAAGTGACAATGTTCGTGATGTATAATATGGATCTCAAATACAACTATCTATAGCATAGCACAACTAGCATGGCAAATTTCATGGTACAACTCACTAAGCATAAGTACAACTGTATGAGGCGCAAGTTACAATTCTCAAGATATGATTCAAAACTTATTGGCATGAGTTCTAATCATCGTACATTCACATAAAAATACTAATCAACTAATTCAAATCAATCATCATGTAAAACTCAATTCTCACGACAAAGAGTACTCAAATCACACTTAGCAACTTGGGGCCAGCGTTCGAGTATTAAATTTAAAAAGACAGCTAGGTTTTAGGACATCTAGATTTGGTAAAAAATAAAATGCATACATTACTCATACAGATTCTTATTAAAATAAAAAAATAATTTTTATTAATAAATAAAAACAATACAAAAAATTCAATGCATGTTTTTTAATATACAACCCTAACACTTAGAACTTAGGGTAGTTTTAAAACTACAAAGTATCTATACTTCAAAATAACATGATGTACTTGTATAGGATACATGTTTTATACTGGTACT
>JAOTRH010314655.1:0-37702 GCA_034768845.1 Heliamphora exappendiculata
CTATTATCTGTTTCCCGTAACCAAGACAAGCCTACTAAAACTCTGTGCCACAGTCGTACCGATGGTATGTCCATTTCTATCTAAACTGTGAACATAAAATTTATATTTTGCAAGAACCTAAAATTTTCTCTTCTGTGTATAAGCCGTACTCTACACACTAGATTAAATACAATACAGAATATTGGACATCCATGGATAACACAGAAATGATATGCATACATAGCTCATAAAGATTCTCATAAAATAGAAAAATAATTTTATTAAAATAAAATTAAATACTAAAAATATAGTTTTCAGTATACTAACCCTAAAAAGACCGCCTTTCGAACTCGTTTTGGTTACTACGAGTTTCTGGTCATGCCGTTCGGTCTGACGAACGCTCCTGCTACGTTTATGAGTTTGATGAATAGGATTTTTCATCCATATCTGGATAGTTCTGTGGTGATGTTCGTGGATGATATTCTTATCTATTCACCCACGAGGGAGGCGCACGAAGATCATATGCGTATTGTTTTACAAACTCTAAGAGAGCATCGCTTGTATGCAAAGTTCAAGAAGTGTGTGTTTTGGATGTCCGATGTGAGATTTCTTGGATATGTTGTGTCGACTCACGGAGTAGTTGTGGATCCATCGAAGACTGATGCAGTGATGGGTTGGGAGCGACCGAAGAACGTCTTTGAGATTCGTAGCTTTCTAGGTTTGGCAGGCTACTATCGGAGATTTGTGAAGGACTTTGCTAGATTTGTTGCGCCGATAACGCGTCTGACGCGGAAGGGAGTTATGTTTATTTGGAGTGAGTCTTGTGAGTCGGCATTCCAGGAGTTGAAGATGAGGTTGACTAGCGTGCCAGTGTTGATCATTCCAGAGAGAGGTTTGGGATATACAGTGTATTGCGCTGCGTCACACGATAGTTTGGGCTGTGTTCTGATGCAGGGAGGTAAGGTCGTAAGCTATGGTTCCCAATAGTTGAAGATACATGAAAAGAACTGTCCTACACATGACTTGGAGTTGGCATCCATGGTCTTTGCCTTGAAGATATGGCGTCACTATCTTTATAGTGAGCACTTTGAGGTTTTCTCCGATCACAAGAGTTTGAAATACTTATTTTTGCAAAAAAACTTGAACTTGCGCCAATGACGATGCATTGAGTTTTTGGAAGATTATGATTTTGACTTGCAGTATCATCCACGGAAAGCCAATGGGGTGGCTGATGCTCTCAGTATGAGATCTCATAGGTCGTTAGCTTCTGTGGCTATACGCGAATGGGACATGCTTGGAGAGATAGGAGAGTTTGATCTATGTCTCGGGGAGATAGTGAGGGGTGCCACTTTATTTTTGATAGTTTCACGACCTGCGTTGATTGCATGTGTGCTAGAGGTCCAGGAGACAGATCAGGAGGCTCAGATGAAATGAGAGCATGTAGCTAGTGGAGAGGACACAGCGGGATGGGTTATGAGTTCAAATTACGGTTTGAGATTGGCTGAGAGGTTATTTGTACCAGAGGTATGCCGTGCTGAGATACTACATGAGTGCCATCATTCACGTCTTGCAGTGCATCTAGGAGGCACTAAGATGTATCACGATCTGCATCGTCAATTCTGGTGGATAGGAATGAAGAGGCATCTAATTTGGTTCATTTCTCGATACCTTACCTATCAATTGGTAAAGGTAGAACACCAGAGACCGATAGAATTGTTACAGCCGTTGCCTATATCTGAGTAGAAGTGGGAGAAAGTTACGATGGATTTTGTATCAGGACTTCCTCGATCGTCGAAGGGACACGACGTTGTATGGGTTGTGGTTGATAGGTTGATGAAGTCTGCACACTTTCTCCCCATTCATGTGAAGGATTCGGTAGAAAAATTGAGTACATTATATGTCAGAGAGATAGCCTGGTTACACAAAGCGCCGGTGTCTATTATTTTTTATTGAGACCCGTGCTTTGCATCGTGCTTTTGACAGTCTTTAGGAGGCTTTGGGGACGAGTTTCATGTTCAGTACTGCTTTTCACCCCGGAATGGATGGTCAGTGTGAGAGGACCATACAGATACTGGGGGATATGTTGAGGGCCTGTGTACTTGATTTCTGAGGTTCTTGGAAATATCATCTACCATTGGTAGAGTTTGCATTCAACAACAGTTATCAGTCCAGTATTGGGATGGCACCGTATGAGGCTTTGTGTGGTAGGCTGTGCAGGTCACCAGTGTGTTGGACAGCTGTGGGAGAGGCCACAGTCTTGGGACCCAACTTGGTTCGGGAGACGATTGAGAAGATTGCAGCGATTCACCAACGCCTAGTGATAGCTTAGAGTCGCCAGAAGAGTTATTCCGATCGAAGGAGGAGACCTTTAGAGTTTACAGTTAGGGATCATGTATTTTTAAAGGTCTCGCCACGCTGAGATTTGATGAGATTTAGCCATAGCAGGAAGCTATCACCACACTTTATTGGACCCTTTGAGATCCTAGAAAGGATTGGTGAGGTAGAATACCATCTGACCTTGCCACCTCAATTGGCGTCTGTGCATAATGTATTCCACGTTTCTATGCTCCGAAGGTATGAGCTTGACCCTTCACATGTTCTGGATTGGGTCGAGTTGCGAGTTGATGAGGATGTCACCTATGAGGAGCATCCGGTGAAGATTCTAGACACGAAGGAGCAAGTGTTGAGAGGGAGAACAATTACTTATGTCAAGGTCCTTTGACTTCATCATGGGGTTGAAGAAGCGACGTGGGAGCTTGAGTTTAGGGTTCGTGCTAGATACCCAGAGTTATTTACCTCATGACCTTGTAGTGAATTTCGGGGGTAAAATTCCTTGAAGGGGGAGAGTTGTGAGACCCGATTTCATTTTTTTTAGATATATACATATTCGATGTGTTCTTTTTTTTTTCTTTAGCATGTTTATATGCGTTTTGATGCAAGATCGAGTTTAAATATGCATACGGTGTTGGTTCTCGGGGTCGTTGGGAGTAAGGTGCTAATTTTAAAAATTCTAAAAAAAAGATATTTTGGAGGCCTATAAATATCTTGCGTTAGATATTTTCAAAAGATATTTTTAAAACTTCTCAAATAAGTTTTTTTTTCTCTCTACCTTCTCTCTAACTTCTTGGGGTCCCGGGGCTTGATTTTCAACGATCTAACTATCGATCCTTGTTATTGGCACGGTGGTCTACGCATTCATCTGGACGAAATTTCATTCAGGTGAAGTTCGATTTTGTATGTGGATCGAGATATTGAGTTTTTAACTCATCGAGGTAGGATCATAGACTCTATTGTCTTAAAGGGATTCTACGTGCAATCGTGCATAGTTTTATTGTCTTAAAATGCTTGAAAAAGCAATTTATGTCTCGATAAATTGGGTTTTTAGTTTAAAACTATTTTTCGTCGTTTCGGTTGGATGGAATCGTATTTCGAAAGTTTCTTTCGAGATTTTGGGGTTAGGCTTGGGCGTGTGTATGTCCAAGGGTGCATAATGGGAGTTTTAAGGGTTCGATTTGAGGTTTGGAGGCTGAAACCGTAGCTCCAAAATAGTTTCTGGGGAAGGCCAGTCGACTGAACCTGGGAGGTCAGTCGACTAGATCATGGTTTTGGGAGGTCAATCGACTGAATGTAGGAGGCCAGTCGACTGAAATGGTTCTGTTTTGGTTTTCTTGGTTTCCAGCGTGTTTTCAATCAACTGGGTGAGTTGAGTCAGTCGACTGAGGGTCTGGGTAGTTTTTAGAATTGTTGGTGTTTTTGAGATTGGCTTTCCTCGAGTGGTTTTAACCGATGGAATTGTGAGGTCTCGTGTTTCGAATGCTTTGACATCCGTAGTTCTCAAAAGGTGGTTTTGAAAACGGAGGTTTGTGAAAAACTTGAAAATGTGTTTTCTTTTGGAGGTTTGGAGTTAACCCTTAGGGTTGAGTCTTAGCTTTTAAAACATTTTGATGGGAGTATGTTTTTACGTGTTAGTAGATCTCCATGTTAATGGATTTTGGATCTTTTCGTATACATATTGATGTATAACTGTATAACTATTTTATAGTTTTTCGTAGTTGAGCTACGTTCTATTTTTGAATGATTCATAGATGTACCATAGCAGTGTTTGTGTTTGGGTGCTTCTTCCCTTGATTGTGGCAATCCGTAAAGAGCGTTGGGTGCTTCTTCCCTTGGTCATGATAATCCATAAAGAGCTGATTGCCCCCGTGTGTGGTTGCATTGTTGTAACATCGTATAGAACTTGTCAATACCTAGCAGGCCTTAAGTGATTTCGGAATAGGTAATGGGTAGGAGTCTATAGTTGTTGCCTTTGTCTTGAGTAGACAGAGTCAGTACATAGGTTTTATTTTATCTTTTTCCTTGGTTGTGTGTTCCGAGTCAAAAATTGCATCTTGATTACTATTTTTCCTTAACTGTGGCAGATTATTTGCACAGTTGCAATGCTTGATTTTAAGGATAGAAAACCCTTTTTAGACTCTTGTGGTTGAGTCAGCTCATACTATATGATTGCATATCCTGCTTTACAGCTTTATAGTATGTTCCTATTGGGTTTCGGCTCACGGTGTGGGATTTTGTGCAAACCGTTTTCAGGTGTAGATAAGCATGTGGAGTTGACCTAGATGCCCATGATGGCGAAAGACTTGCTGTAGTTTTTCTTATTTTTTAGACATGTAGTCTTACATGCGATGCCTATTTCTGAAGGCGAGTTTTGTACGCCATGAGGCGATATACTTTATGCATGTATGGAACTATATGTTTACTGTTTATGAGATATAAACCTTGGGTACTCCTTTATCCAAATGTTATATTTTTGGGTTGATGGTTTTGCAACTGAAAATCTTATTTTCATAAATGGTGTTTTGGTGGGCTTTCACGTGACTCTAGAATTTGGGGTGTAATAGAAACTAAACTAATGCTTGAAAGATTTTTGAATTTATGTAAAGAGAATAAAAGAAATGAAGAATAAACAAAATACTATCAAAAAGAGGTTAAATTAAAACTAAAAGATTTTTTTTATGGATTATATGTTTAAACAAAATAAAAGAGAAGACAAATAAAGTGAGTGGTATTAAAAAGAAATGAAACCAACATTAAAATATTCTAAAGGATTTTAATATTTTACAAAATAAAAGAAAAGGGAAAAGAAAGAAAGAAAGAAAGAAAAACTGAATTAAAGGATTTTGATGGAGTTTTAATACTTAGCAAAGAAAGATACAGGAAATACTAAAAAAAAAAAGAAGCTAACATTAAAAAAAATGACAACAGAAAGTAAAGCAAATAAAAGGAAAGAGGAAAAGAAAAGAGAATAAAATGCTAATGAAGGATATTACACTAAAGGAATATTAAATATATTAGTAAAGGAAATTAAACTCACACTAAGAAAAAGAAAACAGAATGCTAGAATATTAAACTAACATAAAAAGAAAAGAAAAGAAATAAAATAATAGAATTAAATAGGTGTAATATTAACAATTACAATCATGCATATGTAAGTGTTTGGATTATAATAATAACGATATTGTTAGTCGTATTGTTAAATTATGTTAGCACTATTTAATGGTTTAACAAATTTAATGCAAATAATTAAATAAACTAAACAAACTAAAACTAGCTACTTTACCAAATTAAACACATTCATTATAAACCAAATCAATTCTAAAGATTAAAACAACTATATAATCAATGAAAGAACGTATGCAAAATGAAATAACCAAATTAACCCGATCACTCCAAAGAGGTAGAAAAAAGAGTTAGAAGGACCAAAAATCCAAGTGTTAGGGTTGGTATACTGAAAGCTATATTTTTAGTATTTAATTTTATTTTAATAAAATTAATTTTTTATTTTATGAGAATCTTTATGAGCAATGCATGCATATCATTTATTTGTTATGCATGAATATCCAATATTCTGTATATTATCTAATTTGGTGTGTAGAGTACGGTTTACACACAGAAAATCAAATTTTAGGTTTTTACAAAATATAAGTTTTATGTTAATAGTTTAGATAGAAATGGACATACCATCGGTACGACTGCAGCACAGAGTTTTAGTAGGCCTGTCTTAGTTATGGCCTGTCTTGGTTATGAGAAACAGATAATAGCGTCGTCTATTGTTCTGACTTTCTGTGCCAATACACTTTGTGTGTATTGAACGGAATATTTGGGGTAATTAATTTTACACTGACTATATAAATTAATTCACACCCTGATGTTATTATAAATAATGCTTATTCTCTTAATCTTGAAATAATTATTGATTTGCGTATATTTAATATTTGTTATTTTGATTCATTAGAGGGCGCTATCTTATATGGGTCTATATTCCCGATGAGTTGGAAAGATGTATTATTTATATGGCAAATATTAATTATTGTCAAAATCCACATCCCGAAAGATCGGGATTGACGATACCTCCTTAAGAAAGCATATAAGTTTTGACCAGGTCAAACCCTGCAGGTGGATTTGATTATCCGACGATCAAATAAGTTAAGCAGAAGAGCTTAAGAAATATCAAGATGCCGATTAAATTAAATTATCAATAATTAAATTTAATTAGCGGGTATCGGGAATCTTAACGTGCGAAGAAATGGTAAGTATTTAATAACATGAGTTCATTACAAAAAGGTCTTGAGATTATGGGTCAGAGAACAATTATAGTTCTTTAGTGGTGTGAACTGTAATTTAGTATTTTATAAAAATTACAAAACCTCTGCGTCTTTCCATAATTGCAGAAAACGCTAGTAGGTATCTATGTTCCACTAGAAGTTTTACTCATAATTACTGCTCAAGTCCTTACGATAACCCTATATATATGCGGGTAGGCTGAATCAGTTTAATATTAATATATCATATTTTATATGTCGGTATGAGTTCTCGATAGTCCGTAACCCACACTATGTTCGAGGGTCGCATAAGGGAATACAGTAGAAGATCTGACAAGAGCTTCAACTCGAAATCAAATTGTAGTTGAAGAATCGATCGACGAAAGGTATTCTTCTAAATTAACTTTAGTTGCATGGGTTTTATTTTGATCGTTCGTTGTCAAAAGTTTTATTTGGAGCCCATTTCGGCGTTTGTCCGTCAAGTTAATTTTTTACCAAAAATCGTTTGCAAAAATGATAATCTTGGCAGTTTTGCCTCCAACACCAAGTAAGGTACCTGCATTGCTAAGGAATCCTCGAGTCGGGGGATGGTGCCAACAATCTAATGCTCAAGATCCAACTTAGGGTTTCAATGTTGGCATCAGAGGTTTAACTCTCGGTACTTCTGTAGGGTTTCACCGTCGGGGCTCAAAATTTCTCGGCGACTCGGCAGAGCTTCTCTTTCTCAAATTCTATCTTGAAAGCGTACCCAGGGGTACGGTATTTATAGAATTCTTCAACCAATGAGATGCTGGCACGTTTTGGGACACATCAGACCATTTGAAGTTGACGGTCGCCAGGTTAGGAGTTGGCGGTCGCCACAATTGAAAAGGTTCGAAGAAGTTCTATTGGCGGTCGCCACAATGCAAGTTGGCAGTCGCCACTTTGGTTAGGGTTTCCAAGAAATTCTATTGGCGGTTGTCATATTGCAAGTTAGTGCTCGCCACAAAAAGTGAAAGTTTCCAAATGGTTCTATTGGCGGTCGCCACATTGGAGTTGGTGGTTCAAAATATTTTCATTGGTTTGAAGGTTTTGATGATTGGGTTCAAATACCAAGCTTGGATCATTTTTTGAGGATTGAACTGAGGCACCATTCTAACTATTTTCATTATCGAATTTTTCTAAGATTGGGCGGGGTCCAATTGGGGTATCTACACCGTCTAGTATTTTTTATCAAAAAAATCATATTCAAATGAATGATCTTGACAGTTTGCCTCTAACGATTGGTATCATAGAAGTTTTGATTAATGAATATGGTTTAATCAAGGGATCGGGTAGCATTAGAACTGTACTAACTTTGTTTTGCAGGTGCTTTAATCCCAGGTTTTATGATCATCGTTATATTCATATTTAATTGAATGGTTTAAATGATGATTTAATTATTTTTTTAATCACGAGGGTTGATCGTGATAGTTTAGACTTTTTAGATCAATTGTGAGCCTTCGGGACATAGGTTTCGATGTAAAAGCTTTATTTGTTCTTTAGATATTGTTTGATACATGTAAGAATATGTTTGAATACACGAAGAACTAGAAGGCCAAGCACCGGCGGCATTGGAGGTGGGTTCGGTTATTTCGGGCCACGGATTGTGGTGTTTTTCCATAGATTTTATGAAAAAAATTTTAGGAAGTTTTTACAGTTCTTAGGTTTAAAAATAGCATCAAAATAGTTTTCAAAAATACAAAATAATCGGCACAAAACATCCCACTGGCGGCGCCTTCGGTGGCGGCAGTTCGGGCCATTTTTGGTAGTTTTTTGAGGTGTTTTCAAAACTATTTTTGAACAGTCTAAAAAGTTGTGAAAATAGTCGCAAAAAGTGACACGAAAAATAGCAGTAGAGGCAGCAAGCAGCGGTAGCGGTGGGGCTGTTTTGATGCTTTTTTGGAACTATTTTTGGGGCGTTCTTTAAGGTATTATATGTTAGGGTTGTATACTAAAAATCATGGATTTATTTTGGTTTTAGTATTTAATTTTATTTTAATAAAATTATTTTTTAATTTTATAAGAATCTTAATGAACAATGTATGCAATATCACTTCTTTAATAATATGCATGGTTGTTCTTTATTCAATACAGTATTTAATCTGCTGTGTAGAGTACTGCTTGCACACAGAAGACCAAATTATAGGTTCTTGCAGAATATAAGCTTTTGTTTACTATTTGGATAGAAATGGACAAACCATCAGTACGACTGTAGTATAGAGTTTTGGTAGGCATATTTTGATTACGAGAAACAGATAATAGCGTCATCTATTGTTCCGACTTACTGTGCTAGTACACTTTGTGTGTATTGAACAGGACCACATTAGGATAATTAATTTTATACTGACTATATAAATTAATTCACACCCTAAGATTATTATGAGTACTTATGCTCTTAATTCAGAAATAATTATTATTTTTGTATATTTAATATTTATTATTTTGATTCATTAAAGAGTACGAACTTTTATGGATCTATAGTCCTAGTAAGTTCGATAGTAGTATTAATTATATGGTGAATATTAATTATTAACGGAATCCACGTCTCGATTAATCGGGATTAGAATGACCCAGTATGTAGTTATTTTGTGTTTTCTTATTTTTGGATAAGCGCGGTGATAAAATAAAAATTGAGTACGGAGACTATAAAATTTTTGTTCATTAAGGAAGGAACTAATGAATGTGTGATGTAATTGAGATACATGATGATAAATGACAATAAATATGGGATATAGAAAATAACACTGTGGTACTAAATTGAAGTGGAAAGATCATGAAAGTCCTAAGTTAAAAAGAATAAGAAAGAAACTAAAAGAAACAAGCCAAACAAAGTCTTAAGTTTATTTCTTGATTGAGAGAGAGTTCTAGAGATTTAGAGAGAGAGAGGGAGAGAGAGAGATAGTTGAGAGAATAAAATAAAAAAAGGGAAATTCCACCCCCACCCCACTGACCCATCTCACCTCTTTTTTTGTGAGACATTGACTCATTTTTTTTTCCGGCATTTTTCGACGCGTGTTTCTCGTTTACGATTTTTCATGTTTAAATACTTTTAGATGCATGATCGGAGTTAGATATGCATGCGGGGCAGGTTCCCAAGGCCGTGGGGTGTTGCCGTGCGAATTTCAAAACTTTTCAAAAAAATTTTTTTGGAGGCCTATAAATATCGGGAGTTAGATATTTTCAAAAGATATTTTTAAAATTTCTCCAGTAAGTTTTTCTCTCTCTGCCTTCTCTCTAAGTTCTCGAGGGCCCAGGGCTTAGTTTTCAACGATCCAATAGCGGGCACGGTGGGCCACGCGTTCATCCGGATAGAATTCCATTCCAGCGAGACTCAATTTTGCACGTGGTTCGAAGCGTCGAGTTTTTAATTCACTGAGGTAGGATTCTAAACCCTACTGCTGTATGAGGGTGCTGCGTGTAATCGTATATGTTTTTAACGGTTAGATTGCTATAGATTTGATTTTGTATCAAGTTGGGTTTTTGGGCTAAAAATCGTGTTTCGGCAATTTCGGTGGATGGAATCGGGTATCGGGTGTTTCTTTTGTGATTTTGAGATTAGGCTTGGGCGTGTGTATGTTCGAGGGTGTCGGATGGGAGTTTGGAGGCTTCGAATCGGGGTTTGAAGGTTGAAACTCGTAGCTCAGAACCAGTTTTCGCTTGGGTTCAGTCGACTAGATTGCGGGGTCAGTCGATTGGATCATAGCTCTTGGGGTTCAGTCGACTGGACCGTAGGGTCAGTCGACTGAACTGTGTGTTTTGGGAGTTCTAAGCTTTTCCAGTGTGTTTTTCAGTGGACTGGGGGTTGGGTCCAGTTGACTGAAGTTCTGGGTTGTTGGTTTTGTGATTTTGGTTGGGTCCTTCGGTTTCCAATTGGTTTTTAATGGTATTCGATTGATTGATTATGGGGTTAGTCAATTGAAATAGTACTGTTGGATGCCTTTTGGGGTTCGGCTGGTTGGGTTATGGCTTTGGGAGCCGTGTCGTGGCTTCAGGTGTTTATTTTGGCATCGTCCTCGAAGATGACGGGCATGGTTAGATGCGGGTTATCGGGGCATGATTGTGTGCGTGGTGGTTATGTGTGGGACGTGTGGGTTTGTGGTTCGATTTACAGGTGGGTTTTGTTGAGAACCGTTCTGTGGAAGGTTCTGGTGTTGGCCTCCAGGTTAGACGTTGGTCGTCCCGGTGTGTAGATGGGTCGTTCAGGTGATGTTTTGACGGGTGGAGTCGTGATGTATTGCTGTACATGATTTTGTGCATTTATAACTATTTATTTATGTACGAATTATGTAAGTGGATTACATGCTTTGGTATGTTATGTGTACCGTGATTGCATTCTTTAAAACGCAGACGTTTTATAAGCATGGTTATGTGCAATATGAGGAATGAATGCATGTGATGCATGTTGCATGAGTTGCAGGTGTTGTGTGAGTCGCGTGTGTAACATGTGACGTCGTTTGTGTAACGTAGTGATAGTACGTGGCTTTATGCATTTAAACCCTGGTTTAGTATGCATGTTTTCATGCGGTTTTATCCCGTGGTTTAGGCGTGTGTAGGGATGCCTATTGATACGTAGAATTAGATCTGTATTGCATATGTGGGGCGAATATTAGTCCCTCGGTGAAAGTCTGTAAAGATGCACATGTGGGACAGCTAGTGGTCCCTCGGTAAAAGTCCATAAAGATATGCATATGAGGGGTAAATAATGGTCCTACGGTGAAAGTTCGTGAAGATATGTGATGAGGGCGAATATTGATCCTACGGTGAAAGTTCGTGAAGATTTGTGTGTTGTACGGGTTGGGTTCATTGTGTGTTGCACAGGTTATGTGCGTTGTATAGACGAGGGCTGTGGTCCTTCGGTGAAAGTCTGAGAAAATACATGGATTGCATGAACTGTATTGTGGGACGGATAAATCAATTTCAAATTATTTTTAAGAGTCGTGTGAATCGCGATATAAAAACTCTTTTTTAACTGTTTTCAAGGCTCCTGTGAGTGAGTCAAAAGATGGTTTGTATCTTTGCTTTCCCGTTTACATGTGAAAGTTGTTTTAAAGGCTTGAAAGAGAGTCTAAAATTACACCTCGTTTTCTTAGCATGTTTAGCTTATACTACATGTCTGTCTAGTTTATACTGAGCTTTGCTCACACAGGTTGATCTGGAGGTGCTAAAGAGGTGGAAAAGCTGTAGTCTTCCTTTTTGTTCTTTATGTTATATGTATGTTATAACATATTTTTCTGGTGTTGAAACTGTGTAATGTATGCCGTTTGGCAATTATATCAATGCATGTATGATTTTATTTTGAGAGTGTATTCTTGAGTTGGTTATTTATGGGTGTTTCACGTGATCCAGAGTTTAAGGCATGACAGATTGGTATCAGAGCTCTGGGTTCGAATACCTAAGAGTCGTGGAAAGAGGTTGCATCACCGTGTGAGGTTGATTGCGTGTGCTTGACTGCATGTGTTTAGATATTTTGATAACATGAACGTGATAGCATGCGGGTCATACGTGAATGATGTGTATATGTGAGCATGGGGGTTGAATCTCAGGAGTGATAGTCCTGCCTTTTGGCATTTGCATTAACAAACTTGGGAGCCAAGTTAGAAACGCGTTTAGCTGACGTGATTTTTAGCAGGGAATCTGAGTAGGTTATCCAGATAGACATGTCATTTTTGTTGGTTCTCCTCGGTATGTGGGGTTTTATTTAGCATGAACCTATGTAGCTATGTGTTAGCATGCTTATGTGATTTATGCTATGTGCTGCATCTCATGTCCTATCTTTTTCACATAGACGCGATGTCTGCGAGACGAGGGCGAGGCCGTGGTCGAGGCCGTGGCCGTGGTGTTGGCCAAGGGGCTGTTCCTATCCCTGATGCTAGGGATGAAAATGCTCCCCTGGGATCGATGGACGCGATGGGGTTGTTACGTGAGCTGGTTGGTTCTATCCAGTAGCTGGTTGCTAAAGGCGAGACCGTTAGGGAGAGAGGGGGAGTGCCTGAGGCGAGGGGTATAGTAGCGATGCGAGAGTTAAAGCGCATGGATCCGCCAACTTTTACGGGAGATCCTAATCCTATTGTGGCGATAGAGTGGCTGGAGTTGGTGACTCGAATCCTGGACACGTTGCAGATTGTGGAGGATGAGTTGCGGGTTTCTTTTGCTACCTTTCAGTTGAGGGGTGTTGCTCATGCATGGTGGAGGAATACCAGTACCACAGTGGAAGTCACATGGGTAGCCTTTACAGGAGTGTTTGTGGAGAAATACTTCCCAGCTTCGAAGAGGGATTTGTACAGGGAGGAGTTCTACACTTTTACCCAGGGCCATGGACGTCATGCAATACGAGGCCAGGTTTATGAGCTTGTCCCGATTTGCACCAGAGTTGGTGAACACAGACGAGCTGCGATCGATGAGGTTTGAGCGAGGCTTGAGGCCAATGATCAGGGAGCGTGTGGTTGCGATGGGACTTTGGGTGTTCACAGAGCTAGTGGAGGCAGCAGCGAGAGTAGAGAACACTATGACTGAGATTCGAGCTTCTAGGAAGGCCAGAACACCTTAGGGTGGGACAGAGGTACAGACTGGTGGGCGTTCCAGCAATAGGCAGAGGTCCTCTGGTAATAGCTTTCATCCATCTGGACCACAATAGTTCTCTACACTAGCACCATCAGTGGCTTCATCGGGGAGACCAGAGCAGAGGAAGGTCAGATGTTATCGATGTGGACAGCTGGGGCATCGTGTATCAGATTATCCATAGCTGAGGCAGTACCAGGATTCCCAGTTGAGGCAGGCCCAGAGTCCTGTACCAGATCAGTCACAGGGGAGGGAGCTATCGACTTGCTATGGATGTGGTCGGACGGGACATATTTGGAGGAATTATCCCCAGGAGAAAGTACACAGAGTATAGTAGGCACACCAGAGGGTTCGTATGTCCAAGAGCGACAGCAGTATCCTGCGGTTTAGACTTCCTAGATGGCAGGTGAGAGTACGTTAGTTCAGTCGGTATAGCAGCCGACAGCGCGGAGTTATGGTGGACAGGGAAGAGCGACATTGCCCCGAGTGTATGCTCTTATAGCTCCTAGTTCTTCGAGGGCACCGGCTGTTCCAGATGATGCAGATGTGCCTTCAGTGAGCAGAGGTACTTTTTGAGTATGCAGGTTTTGGGCCAGTTCCTTTCTTGCATCTGTTTGGGTGTTTGTAATGGTTTCCGTGGGTGGTGTGCTATGTTGAGGCAGTGGCTAGTGATGATGTGAGGTTGGGGTGTGCTGTAGATCCCGTGTCTTTGAGATAGTTGGCCGTTGTTTAGGATGCCTGACCTTGTTTAACTATATCCTAGGAATGGTTTGGCTGACCATTTCGTAAGCCTGTGTCGATTGCGATTGACGGTTTGTTGTTTTGACATTGAGTTAAATTTCGGGGGCAAAATTTCTTTAAGGGGGATAGAGTTGTGAGACCCTGATCCATTTTCTTTGTTTACGATTTTGCATGTTTAAATATTTTTAGATGCATGATCGGGGCTAGATATGCATGCGGGACAGGTTCCCGGGGTTGTGAGGTGTTGTGGGGCAAATTTCAAAAAATTTTAGAAAAAAGATATTTTGGAGGCCTATAAATATTTGGAGTTAGATATTTTCAAAACTTCTCCAGTAAGTTTTTTTTTCTCTCTGTCTTCTCTATAAGTTTTTGGGTGCTCGGGGCTCAATTTTCAATGATCCAACAGCAGATCCTTGCTTTTGGCACGGTGGGCTACGCGTTCATTCTGTCAGAATTCCATTCCGACGAGGCTCAATTTTGCACATGGTTCGAGACATCGAGTTTTTAACTCACCGAGGTAAAATTCTAGACCCTACTATTATATAAGGGTGCTACGTGTAATCTTGTGTGTTTTTAACGTTTAGATTGCTGTAGATCTAATTTTATATCAAGTTGGGTTTTAGGCTAAAAATCGTGTTTCAACGATTTCGGTGGATGGAATCGGGAATCGGGAATCGGGTATCGAGTGTTTCTTTCATGGTTTTGAGGTTAGGCTTGGGCGTGTGTATGTCAGAGGGTGTCAGATAGGAGTTTGGAGGCTTCCAATCGGGGTTTGGAGGTTAAAACCCATAGCTCAGAACTAGTTTTTGCTTGGGTTCAGTCGACTAGACCGTGGGGTTAGTCGACTGGATCATAGTTCTTGGGGTTCAGTCGAATAGACCGTAAGGTCAGTCGACTAGACCGTAAGGTCAGTCGACTAAACGGTGTGTTTTGGGCGTTCTAGGCTTTTTTAGTGTGCTTTTCAGTCGACTGGGAGTTGGGTCCAGTCGACTGAAGTTCTAGGCTGTTGGCTTTGTGGTTTTGGTTGGGTCCTTGTGTTTCTAATTGGTTTTCAATGGTATTCAATTGATTAATTATGGGGTTAGTCAATTGAAAGACTATTGGATGCCTTTTGGGGTTCGGTTGGTCGGGTTATGGCTTTGGGAGGCATGTCGTGGCTTTGGGTGTTTGTTTTGGCATCATCCTCGGGGATGACAGACATGGTTAGATGCGGGTTATCGAGGCACGGTTGTGTGAGTGCTGGTTATGTGCGGGACGTGTGGGTCCGTGGTTCGATTTATAGGTGGGTTTTGTTGAGAATCGTTCTGTGGGAGGTTCTGGTGTTAGCCTCTGGGTTAGACGTTGGTTGTCTCGGTGTGTGGACGGGTCGTTCGGGTGATGTTTTGATGGTGGCGTCATGATGTATTGTTATACATGGTTATGTGCATTTATAACTGTTTATTTATGTACGAATTATGTAAGTGGATTACATGTTTTGGTACTGTTATGTGTACCGTGATTACATACTTTAAAACTCAAACGTTTTATAGGCATGGTTATGTGGAATATGAGGAGCAGATGCATGTTGCATGACTTGCAGGTGTTGTGCGAGTCACGTGTGTAACATGTGACATGGTTTGTGTAACGTAGTGATAGTAAGTGGCTTTATGCATTTAAACCTTGGTTTAGTATGCATGTTTTGATCCAGTTTTATCCCGTGGTTTAGGCATGTGTAGGGATGCCTATTGATACGTAGAATTGTATATGTATTGTATACGTGGGGCGAATATTGGTCCCTCGGTGAAAGTCCGTAAAGATGCACATGTGGGGCGGATAGTAGTCTCTCAGTGAAAGTTCATAAAGATATGCATATGAGGGGCGGATAATAGTCATACGGTGAAAGTTCGTGAATATATGTGATGAGGGCAGATAATGGTCCCATGGTGAAAGTCCGTGAAGATGTGTATGTCGCACGGGTTGTGTGCGTTGTGTGTGTTGCACGAGTTATGTGCGTTGCATAGACGAGGGTTGTGGTCGTTCGGTGAAAGTTTGAGAAGATACATGGATTGCATGAACTGCATTGTGGGATGGATAAACTAATTTCAAATTGTTTTTAAGAGTCGTGTGAATCGCGATCTAAAAATCCTTTTTCAACTGTTTTCAAGGCTCCCGTGAGTGAGTCAAAAGATGGTTTGTATACCCGCTTTTCCATTTGCATGTGAAAATTATTTTAAAGGCTTGAAAGAGAGTCTAAAACTGTACCTCATTTTCCTAGCATGTTTAGCTTATACTGCATGCCTGTCTAGTTTCTGCTAAGTTTTGGCTCACAGTGTGGGATTTGCTTTTCTTTTGGTACCGGTCATGCAGGTTGATTTAGAGGTGCTGGAGAGGTGGAAGAGCTGTAGTCTTTTTCTTTGTTCTTTCTGTTACATGTATGTTGTAACATATTTTTTCAGTGTTAGAACCGTGTAATGTATGCCGTTTGGCGATTATATACAATGCATGTATGGTTTTATTTTGAGAGTGTATTCTCGGGTTGGTTGTTTGTGAGTGTTTCACGTGACCCAGAGTTTGTGGCATGACATTTCTTCTTCTACCTTCATCTTCTTTTTCCCTTATAGAGATTGAGAAAGATTAGTGGAACCCTAGTTCACCTCACTCAAGTTACAAGATTTGGAGTTAAATTAGAGGTAATCAAGTGAGGAGTCAACTTTGGAGCTCAAGGAGAAGAATTGAGGCTTTAAGAGACAAGAACACAAACAATCCAAACCCTAGGTGGAGACATTTGAAGATATTTCATGCTTTTGAGCAATCTAAGGTATGATCTAGACTATCTCTTGTGTTTTATGTTGATTTGGGTTGATGTTTTGATTATGTGAGTAAATTCTAGTTGATTTCAAGCATGATTTGAAGAATTGATTGGTGTGAGTGAGGGTTGAGTTAGGTTTTTAAGAAAATTAGAGTTTTTGAGAAATGGTTAACCAAGATTTTGAGAGTTTATTGTATAAAAAGGAGCTTAAGATACTTAAAATTCTATGTTTTTGCATGAAAATGGGTTTGGACGGGTTTTGGCTTCAAAACCTAGCAAAAAAATTAATTTTTGGTGTAGGACTGCTCGAGCAGTTTATCAGGCGGTCCTGGGTTGGTCAGGCCGGACCAATCAAGAGACCGCTCGAGCAGTCTAGCTAGTGGTCTTTTTCGCTGGTTGAAAATTTTTTCTTTAAATCAATGTATCTTCACTATTAGAACTCCGAATTGGGTCATTTTTGTACTCAAATTGAAGCCCTGAAAGTCTTATTTCAAATGAACTACTCTCATAATAAAACTCTTTTTGTAAAAAAAGTTATGACCTAAATAGTGAGGGTATGTCAAATTTTCTTAATCGCTTTTCACCCGTTTTTGGCCAAATGTCTTGGAAAATATTATTTTTTATCCTCATTGGACTTTTTATCAAATTCCTAGTCCCTTGGGCTAATGATACACTTATATAACTAAATTTGGGTTGGTATACGTGCGTTAGACTAGTTGGTTGGATTTTTTTTTATAATGAAAGTGGGTTTCAAATTTTCATATATGTACATGATGGGTGTATTCCTTTTTAAAATGGCATGATATTGATTGCATTAACCTTGTATTGTTGGTACTTTGTAAAGTTGAAGAAAGAGATGTGAATTATGAGAAATTGTGTACTAAAGTTTATGATGCATTTTGTTTTGAAAAGAGAGAATGAGTACTAAAACAAAATGTGATTCGAAAATGAAATGGGAAACTTGATATTGGAATCAAATTGACTATATGGGAATGTGAATGGGGAGAGGAACCGGTTGTGGATTGGACTTCTGGATTGTGAAAAACGAGTGTAATTAATGAATAATGAATCGAGTATGGATTGATGTGAATTAAGTTGGGCTTGAACAGTTCCGCGATGAAAGATCAAAAGCTTGCGTAAGATGGGAACCACATGCCCACAGGTTAGCCTCCAAAATGTAATGGTTATGTCGTGGTGAGTTATAGAGCAACCCATTCCACAATAGCTTAGTGTAGCCTGTTGGGGCGAATTGAGCGATGTTTCTATAAGTTGCATCCGACGCCGATTCATTAAACGTGATTCAGCTTTGTGAGAAATCGGGTAATGAGATAAAAATATAGATAATGTAGAAGAAAGAAATGATTTGAAATAAGTTCAATGAATGTGATTAATGAAATAAAGAATTAATGTGATGGAAAATAAGTGAATAAAGGGTATAAATTAGTGTACGTGGGTGGGTGTCTGTAAATGAAAAATGGCATGATGAAACTTGCATTTTTACTTTGATTTCACCCACCACACCTCACAAATCATGCATAACATTTGAGTTAGTCTTTATCCTACGAGCTCCGACTCATGTATGTGTACTAAATCATTTTAGGTTCCAAGGAGTAGGGATAATACCAAGGTTATGGATGCATTTTGGGAAGGGCTAGAGGATGGAGTTAGTGTCTCTTTTGTTTTATGTCATGTTCGTACATGAAGTTAAGGAAGTGAATGTAATTAATATGGTAGCTTAAAGTTGAATGTATGTTGCCACTAACTCTTAAGTGGTTCTGTAAATCCAATTTTGAAACTTGGTTTTATTAGTTTGAATCTTCTAAATGCATATATGAAATATTTTTCTTATGTTTTGAAAAATTATCAATGGATATAGTTCATGTAAGGTATGTTTAGTTCACGGACTCGGGGTTTAGGTCGTGACAGGGATTAACGATACCCCCTTAAGAAAGCTTATAAGTTTTGGCCAGGCCAAACCCTGTGGGTGAATTTGATTATCTGGCGATCAAATAAGTTAAGAGAAAGGGCTTAAGAAATTTTGAAGATGCCGATTAAATTAAATTGTCAGTAATTGAATATAATTGGCGAGTATCAGGAATCTTAACGTAGGGAGATGAGTTAAGCATTTAATAACAGGAGCTCAATGTAAATTGATCTTGAGATTATGGCTAAGAGTGCAGTTATAGTTCTTTAGTAGTGTAAATTGTAATTTAGTGTTTTATGAAAATTAAAGAAACCGCTGCAAGGTTTTCATAATTATAGAAATCGCTAAGTGGTTTGCATATTTGCGAAAACCATTGGATGGGTATCTAGGTTGCACTAGAGGTCTATGTCATAATTACTCCATAGGCTCCTGCTGTAGCCCTATAAATATACGGGTAGGTTGAACCAAAATCATAAGTTGTCTTTCAAGACAAAAGTTGTCCAAGTTCTGCCGGTTTCAGTTCTCGAAGGATCGTAACCCACACTACATTCGAGAATCGCATCGGGAATACAGTAGAAAGTCTGACCGGAGCTTCAACTCTAGAAATCAAAGTTCGTAGTTGTAGAATCGACCACAAGGTATTCATCCTAATTAATTGAGGTGGCACGAGTTTTATTTTTGATCATTCGATATCAAAAAGTTTTTATCTGGAGCATGTTTCGACAATTGCCCATCCAGTTTTTATTTTTCAAAAAATCGTTTACAAATCAATGATCTTGGCAGTTTGCCTCCAATAATTGGTATCAGAGCCTTTTTTATTTTGTTTTTTTGTTAATCAAGGGGCCGGGTAGATTTAGAACTGTGCTAATTTTGTTTTGCATACGTTCTAATCCTGATTTTATGATCATCGTTATATTCATATTTGATTGAATGGTTTAAATGATGATTTAATTAATTTTTTAATCACGAGAGTTGATCGTGATAGTTTTAATTTTTGGATCGATTGTAAGCCTTAACGGGACATAAGTTTTGATGTAAAAATATTATGTTCTTTAAGATTTTTTTAGTTTATTAGAAAGAAAAATAAGAACAGGTTTGAAGGTCCAAAAGAACACAGAACGGTGGCGAAACCAGTGGCAATTAGAGGCAGCGGTAGCGGTGGTTTTTGCCGTGGTATAGGCAATATTATTCTACTATTTTTCATACTATTTCAATGGCAATATTAGTGCTGGAAAATAGGTAAAAATAGCAGCGAAAAACAGTCGCGTTGGAGGTGGCACTGGCGGCAAAAATAGCCGTGTTTAGCGGCAATTAAAGCGATAGTTTTATGGCTTTTTCGACAACTTTTTGGGACTATTTTTAAGGGATTCCAGACCAACTTTTGAGACTCAAAAATAGGTAAAGAATAGAACAAAAAATACCACAAAAATAGGCCGCAACAAGCAGCGTTTAATGCCGTAAATAGCGGCAGCATCAGGCAGCGGTTTTTGGTAGCTTTGGGGCTATTTTTTTTAGTTTTTCGGACTATTTTTGAGATGTTTCTTCTAGTAATAAACATAAGTATATCAGTACTAAAAACAAGAAGAAACAGGAACCAAAACGCCCACGAAAAAATCCTAAACAAGCAGCGGCGCAGGATATGCAGCTGGGCAATTTCGGCGGCCATCGAAAGCTATTTTTTGAGCTATTTTCGAACCGGGTTTTTTACAAAAAAAATAGTATTTTTCGTAAACTATTTTTCAAAAAAATTTGGGTTGAGAACAGAGTCTGAGAGAGGTGGCAAAAGCCACTTGAAGTGGCGACAATGGACAGCGCTGGCGGCGCCGGTGGGCGGGCAATGGTGGTGCTAGTTCTGGGCTATTTTAGATGGAATTTTCTGATGTTTTCGAGGTTCGAGAGTGTTGTATATGTATAATATTGCATATCGAGAAATTTTGATGCAACTTGGTTGCCGAAAGCTAGTTTAGAAAAGGATTGAAAGATTACAGTTTATCTTTGAACAGAAGACTAAAACTCACCACAATTTCTGTTTGATCATAAAATCAAGATATATACATATCTTGTAATTATATTCTTTTAAACTGCGTGAATGATGTATATCTGTTTTATATTCATGTTAATTTAATTAATTTGAAAAATTCGATTTTAATTAAAATTTTGTAAAGAAAAATAAAATAAAAAATTTTTAATTAAAAGTTTTTAATTAAATAAATTTTTTTTAGATATTTTATTTTTACAAAATAACACATTTAAGATGATTTTTTTATTAAATCAGAAATCTTCAAAAAATATAAAAATTAATTCCTATTTTTGGATTAATTAAATAAAAAAATATTTAATCTTAATAAATTATTATTTTTGAAAAGTGTGTAACGTAAAAATAAAATATTTTGAATGCCTTTAATCACTACCTTAGCTATAAAGCTAAAAGAAAAACTGTTCATTCGTTAGTTATTTTATTTGTTACGCAAACCAGAATCTTTTAGATTGTGTATACGGAAAGATTTTTTGGAATCTTTCGGATCATGTAGTTTTCGAAATTAATAAATTTATTTTAATTAAATTTATTTTTATAATCCTCAAAACTATTTTAAAAATCTAAGTGTGATATGTAATTTATTCACAGATAAATCTCGCGGTCTCCATTACCAGTTTGTAGGTGACGTAGTTAATTGTGCGTATTGCCATAAGGCCTTCCTCTCCACCGGACAAGATTAATTGCACTATCGCTAGTACGAACTTTTTTTAAGGATAATTCTAGATAATTGTTAGTGTGGATCACTTCTCCATCTGAATAGTTCATTACGAATTCGGGATTATGTGATGGTTGACACTTAGCTGTAAATAATAGTATTTTTTTTATCTGAATCACTGCTATTATTTACTTGATGAAAGTTATGTCAGCTATTTAATTTTACTTGGCAGGGTCAGTTTTCTAGATAGTAAAATTAATAGAAATTAGCATGTCTGGACAAATGATGGATAGTAGACGTTCTCCCATCGAGGCAGGCTATTCATAGGGTACCAGGCTGCTGGTGAATTTTTTTTAAATAGTAGAGGAAACCAATTTTAAAATAATTTAAAATTTTACTCGTCATAATTAACGGTTATTTTTTTAATTATGTGATTCTCAAAATTAAAATGGCTTTCAATCCACTCGCGTCAATACTAAAAAAAACAAACTAACGGGACCAAACTATGTGGACTGGAAAAGAAATTTAGATATTGTCTTAACTGCTGAGGACTACAAATTTGTATTGTCTGAGATTTTTCCACTAGTACCTGATCAGGGGGCGCTTGAATAGGAAACCTAGGCTCTTTAGAAGTGGCAAAAAGCTGATTAGATGGCTCGGTGTTATATTTTGGCTTCTATGTCAAATGTTTTGCAATATCAGTATCAGTCTATGCCTAATACCTATGACATGATTATAAACCTCAAAGAAATGTTTAGGGATCAAAATCGTGCTGCTAGGAAGGTCACTATGAAATATCTTATGAATACAAGTATGGCTGAAGGCACCCCAGTTAGGGATCATGTTATGAAAATAATCAGTCTTTTGAATGAAGTGGAGATCTTAGGAGCTGAAATTGATAGGAAAACCCAGGTCAATATCATACTCCAGTCACTGCCTGATAGCTTTAAGAAGTTCTGCCTGAATTATTCCGTGAATAAGCTCAGCTTTTCATTGACAAAACTTCTTAAAGAACTTTAAGCAGCCGACGATGTTCTTAGGGAGCTAGGTTCTGTGCATGTGACCGAAAAGATTCTTTCTCTAAGCCAAAAGAAAAGAAGAAGAAAAAGATTCAGAAACAGGGAGGCATAAGTCCAAAAGCAGCTAAGAGGCCAAAAGCAGGTGTGAAAAAGCCGAGAGGCAAGTGCTATCACTGCAACCAATTTAGGCATTGGAAAAAGCAGTGTCCGATTTTTATCAGTAATGTCACGCTCCAAAATCCAGGATCACACGAAAAAGTCCATCAACACCATTTAATATAAGATATAATACATAAAACCATCCATCAAAATAATACAACCTTTGGAATTTAAAATGAGTACCCGGGGTTTGTCTCTCAATACAATCCATACAAACATAAAGTAAATCACCTCAAGGCATACAACACATGATTTTAGCAAAAAAGGAAAACTAAGCCATAGTCTTCCGCCACCTCAGGTAACACTAGATCATCTCCTCATGATCATCAACATCATCACCTGAAAAAGGTTTTAACAAAATTCCACCACGTGAGCCGAAGCACAATAGGAAAAGACTATGATGCAATAATACAGGATATGCAATCACATAGTATAAAAACAAAGTCAACTACCTGAGCCTCAAAAAGGTTTTATGTCATAAAACCCCAAGTTTTCCTATTCGATTCCCAAGCATTCAGCAATGCACAAAACATTTAACAGTTATGAAAAAACAGTAACAAAATATTATTTTCCCTCTCAGAACACACAACCGAGGTAATAAATAAATAATTCCTATGTACCGACTCTGTCACAAAGGGGCAGATGTAACAACTATAGACTCCTGCCCATTATCCATCCCTAAATCATTTAAGACATGTTAGGTAATGACAAGTTCTATACATAACTACCACAACGTAACTGCTTAATTTACGGGCCCAAAAATCGAGGGTATAAAGCACCCACCACTTAATTTATGGGGATTGAGCCGATGGTACAAAACACCTACTCTGCGCACGTTTTTGGACTTCCACAAAGGGCAACTGGTGCCAAATACCTATTATCCCGGCACATCTATAGAATCATTTAGAAACCAATTCGTAGTACGAAACGAAAATATTTTCATAAATTATACATTAAACATGTATAAGATCTATCCATCAACATGGAGATCAAACAACCTTAAAAAACATATGTTCCACCGTTTCACCAAAACGTTTAAAAGTTGAGACTCAACCCCGAGGGTTAGCTCCAAACCTCCAAAACACATTTTTCAAGATTTTCATAAACCCTCTGGTTTCAAAATCACCCATTTAAAAACCATAACCATCCATATGTCCAATATTATGTAATAAACCAAGAAAAAAAACACATGCTTTTTCATCCAAACAACATGGTTTAAACATAAAACATGATATTTAAAGCATTTTCAATAGGTGAAAAAGTATATAATTGCACGTAGCACCCTATAATGACAATATAGTCTAGGATCCTACCTCGGTGAGTCAAAAACTCAATGCCTCAATCCACGTGCAAACATAAACTTTGTCAAAATGAGATTCTGTCCAGATGAAAGCGGAGCCTATAACGTAGATAACAAGGATCCACTCACAAATCGTCAAAAACTACTCAAAAATCTAGAAAGAAGGCAAAGGAAACAAAACTTAGCCTTGAAGAAAAGTTTTTTCAAAATATCTAACTCAAGTTAGATATTTATAGCCTCAGCCTCGCCTAGGGGGTCAGTCGGCTGAACCCTTAAGGTCAGTCGACTAAAAAGCTTTTGGAAAAGCCAGAAAGTCACCACAGCCAAGGTTAGTCCACTGGACCTCCCAGGCCAGTCGACTGAAAAGCTTATGGAGGGTATCAGTCGACTAACAACACCCCTTTCAGTCGACTGAAAAGCTTTTGCCGTGGTTCAGAACCTTTCGAAACTCAAGAAAGCATAAAACACATACGTACATGCTATTCTACGACGTTAAAGCACAAACCATTCATCAATGGTGTACATGTATTGAAATGAAACACGTTGAGCATGCTTATATCAAAAAGAAAAAGGACTAGGTCTTACAACTCTCCCCCCTTTCAAGGAATTTCGCCCCTGAAATTCACTACAAGGCTACATGGTAAGCAACTCTGGGTAACTAGCACGAACCCTAAACTCATGCTCCCAAGTCGGTTCTTTAACCTCGCGATGAAGCCAAATGACCTTGACATAGGTGATAGTTCTCCCCTGTGGCACTTGCTCCTTCGTATCCAGAATCTTTACCAGGCATTTCTCATACATAACATCCTCATCAATCTGTAACTCAGCCTAATCCAGTACGTGTGACGGGTCAGGCTCATACTTCCTCAGCATGGAAATATGAAATACATTGTGCACATATGCTAACTGAGGTGGTAAGGCCAAACGATATGCTACCTCTCCAATCCTGTCAAGGATCTCAAGTGGTTCAATAAAACGTGGTGATAGCTTCCCGCTACAGCCAAATCTCAGCAACCCTCTGTGTGGCGAGACCTTTAGAAACACATAGTCCCCCACTGCAAATGCCAAAGGTCTCCTCCTTTGATCAACATAACGCTTTTGGCGACTATGGGCAGTTGCCAAACCTTAGTGAATCACAACAACCTTCTCTGTCGTCTCCCATACTAAGTCGGGTCCTAAAATTGTGGTTTCCCCCACATCAGTCCAATATATTGGTGATCTACATGCTCTACCACACAAAGCCTCATACAGTGCCACCCCGATGCTGGATTGATAACTGTTGTTGTATGAAAACCCTACCAAAGGTAGATGATATTCTCACGAACCCCGCAAATCAAGTACACGGGCTCTCAGCATGTCCTCTAAAATCTATATAGTCCTCTCAGACTGACCGTCCGTCTAGGGGTGAAAAGCAGTACTAAACGTCAAGCTCGTCCCCAGAGCCGTCTGAACACTCTGCCAAAAGTGTGATGTAAAGCGCGAGTCTCGATCGGATACAATGGTTACTGGCACCCCGTGTAGTCAGACTATCTCCCGGATATACAACCTACTCAATCTATCTATTGAGTCTTTCACACGAATGGGAAGAAAGTATAAAGATTTTGTCAGTCTGTCAACTACAACCCAAACAGCATCACGCCCCTTGGGTGATCGAGGAAGTCTTGATACAAAATCCATCGTGACGTTCTCCAACTTTCACTCAGCTATCGGCAACGACTGTAACAATCCTGTCAATCTCTGATGCTCTCCCTTAACCTGCTGACAAGTAAGGCACCGTGAAACGAACCGAACCACATCTCTCTTCATAACTGTCCACCAAAACTGATGGTGTAGATCGTGATACATCTTCGTGCCTCCAGGGTGCACTACAAGACGTGAATGATGGAAATCATGTAGTTCCTCGACACGGCACGACTCTGGCACAAATAATCTCCCGATCAATCTCAAACTCCAATCTGGGTTCACAACCCATCCCGTCGTATCTTTCCCATTAGCATTGTGGTCCCGTATCTTCTAGGCCTCCTGATCTGTTCGACGAGCCTCTAGTACACGTGCAATCAGTGCAGGTTGTGAAGCTATTGAGAAAAAAGTCACACCCCTCCTTGTCTCCCCAGGACACAAATCAAATTAGCCAACATCTCTAAGCATGTCCCATTCTCATATAGCCAAAGAAGCTAAGGAGTTATGAGATCTCCTACTGAGGGCGTCGGCCCCAACATTGGCTTTTTCCAGGTGATACTGTAAGTCAAAGTTGTAATCCCCCAATAACTCCATCCACCGTCACTGGAGTAAGTTCAAGTCTTTCTCTGAAAATAAGTATTTTAAGCTCTTGTGAACAAAGAAAACCTTGAAGTGCTCACCATATAGGTAGTGCTGCCATGTCTTCAAGGCAAAGACCATGGCCGCCAACTCCAGATCGTGTGTCGGATAATTCATCTCATGTGTCTTCAACTACCGAGATCCATAGGCCACAACCTTACGTTCCTACATCAAAACGCATCCCAGACCATCATGTGACGCATCACAGTACACCGTATAACCTAAACCTTGCTCAGGAATAATCAATACTGGGGCACTAGTCAATCTCCTCTTTAACTCCTGAAAAGCTGACTCACAGGACTCATTCCAAGCAAACATAACTCCCTTTTGAGTAAGACACGTCATCGGCGCGGCCAGTCAAGCAAAATCCTACACGAACTGCCGGTAGTAACCTGCCAAACCCAAAAAACTATGGATCTTAAAGATATTCTTCGGTCGTTCCCAACCCATCATTGTATCGGTCTTCGAAGAATCCACTGATACTCCATTTTTTGACACTACATGTCCAAGAAATCTTTCCTTTGTCATCCAAAACTCACATTTCTCAAACTTTACATACAAGCGATGCTCTCTCAGAAGCTATAGGACAATACGTAGATGTGCCGCATGCATCTCCCGCGTGAGTGAATAGATAAGGATATCATCCATGAACACGACCACAAAGCTGTCCAGATATTGGTGAAAGATGCAGTTCATCAAACCCATAAATGTCACAGGGGCGTTCGTTAGACCGAACGGCATAACCAGAAACTCATGGTAACCATAACGAGTCCGAAAGACGGTCTTTGCTATGTCCTTATCCCTAATCCTTAGCTGATGGTACCCGGATCTCAAGTGAATCTTCGAGAAGTAGTCCGACCCTTTCGACTGATCAAATAAGTCATCAATCCTCGACATAGGGTACTTGTTCTTCACTGTTACCTGATTCAACCTTTGGTAGTCTATGCACAACCTCAAGGACCCATCTTTCTTCTTTGCAAAAAGAGCTGGAGCTCCACACGGTGACGTATTCAGACGTAAAAATCCTTTGTTCAATAACTCCTGAAGCTGTACCTTGAGTTCTAGCAATTCAGCTGGTGTAAAGCGATAAGACGGCATAGAAATGGGAGCAGCTCCAGGGATCAGATCAATAGAGAACTCCACACCACGGCTTGATGGCAACTCGAACAGATCGTCAGGAAAGACATTTGGGTAATCACAAACCGCAAGGGGTAACTCCCCTCAAACCCCAATCGTCTCATCTATCCTGAGAGCAAAAAAAGAGGGAACCCAAATTCCTTCGAGTCTGAACAACACCGGGCATAGACACTAAACCCTCATCCCGATCACCCACAAAGTAGAAGCAGTCACCCTCAGGTGTGTAGATCGATACCCTCCGTCGATCGTAATCTATGAAGGCACGATAGGTGGTTAGCCAGTCTATCCCTAGGATGACATCAAACGTGGTCATGCTTAAAATGATAAAATCAAACTCCAAACAATAACCGGCAACCCCCAACTCACAAGATCTATAAACTCTACTCAACACCACATTTCCATTGACCGAGGTCTCTACGCTCAACGCACTACCCAACAGGTCTATCTGTAACCCCAATGCAAATGCAAAAGCAGAGGAAATAAATGAATGTGATGCTCCCTTGTCGATGAGAACACTAGCCCATGATCTATATACTAGGAGAGAGTACCTCTGATCATGGAAGGAGTAGCTGTAGCGTCGAGCACAGCTGGTGCTTTGGAAGCACTGGGATCTGCAAGGACATAAGCTCTGCCCTATGGTGCTCTGGCCTGCCTGCTATAGCCCTAGACCTCAATTGCCTTACAGACTGTGCTGAGGCACCTCCTTCTACAAACCTAGACGTCTGAGTCATAGGTTGCTGCAAAGTATGTCATCTCTATGCAGTTGGAACAACTGACGCTCCTGTCGCACTCTAAACACTCCCTCCTCGTGGGCAGTATCTACGAAAGTGCCCAGGCTGACCACACCCAAAACATACTAGTGGGCACTCAGATGACTGGGGTCTCTAGACCTAACCCTTCTTTGGGCACTTAGATGAACGGTGCCCCGGCTATCCACATTGATAACAGATAAGCTCCCTCTGCTCTGGCCTTCCTGTCAAAGCCACTAAAGGTGTAGGTGTGGAAAGCTGCGGCTAATACGATCTCACAAAATGAGAACTTGAACTAGATGACCTTCGATGCTTGTTCCTGCGCCCCTGAAGCTGTGACCTCCATCACCCTGCTGACTCCTGCTCTCCCTAACTCTGCGGCTCTCTGCCAGTGAGTTCTCAACTCGGATAGCGACTTCCACCATCTCGATGTAAACATATAAACCCAGCGCTGCAATTCTTTCCTTGATGGCAGGTCAAAAGCCCATTTCAAACCTTTTTGTGCGTAACTCCTCTGTTGACACCATCTCAGGTGAAAATTGCGATAGATTCACAAACTTGGCCTCATACTAAACCACTGTGAGGTTCCCTTAAACAAGGGAAAGAAACTCGTCCCGGTATGTGTCCCTAGACGAACTCAAAAAATATTTCTCCAAAAAGGCCCTAGTAAAAGGGGACCATGTGCCATCCACTGTGGTTTTAGCAAACTTCCACCACTCCCTTGCATCCTCCCGTAGTTGGAACGTTGCTAAATTTACGCGCAAGACATCCTCCTTAACAAGGTATGAAAGATCGTCATGGTTACTTCAAACCACTCAGTAGCAACTTTGGGGTCCGACTCCCTAGAAAAGGTTGGAGGGTCCAACCTCTAGAATTCCCTCATTACCACTGAGGCCCTTGGCTCAGGAGCCCTCACTCCAGCCCTTGCTACCCCAGCCATTGCTCTCATGGTAGCCAGCATTTCTTGTACAACGTCAGCACCACCCACTTGTTCTTATGGGGCATGAACGTCCCCTTCCTTCGAAATCTGAACATATGAATGACCTCGGCCACAACCCATGCCACGGCCTCGTCCCCGTCCCCATCCTCCCCGTGTGGACATAATTCTATATGAAGGTAGCGTAACATAATAAACTCTCATGCAACATGTTATTACTGACGTAAAACAGTAACACATAACACATAACCATGTTGAACACATAGCCATGCAAGCTTATACAAACACATCTCATCTACTGAGGAGAACCAAAAAGACAGACGCATCAATTTGGATAACCTATTCAGATTCCTTACTAGAAAACACGTCGGCCAAACTTATTTCTACGTTGGCTTTCAAATTTGTTGATCCAAATGCCCTAAGGTAGGACTCATCCATCCTAAGGTTCAACCTCTATACTCACGTATACACCAATTATCATACTCCGCAAGTTATCATGCTCATGTTATAAAAACCTTTAAACACGTGCAATCAAGCACACACGATCATCCTCATAAGGTGATGCACCCTCTTTCCATGGCTCTTAGGTATTCAAACCCAGAGCTTTGATACTAAGTTATTGTCATGCCCCAAACTCCGGGCCACGTGAAACACCCACAACAAACAACCACAACACCCAGCCCGAGAATACACTCTCAAATAAAATCATACATGCATTGTATATAAACGCCGAACGACAACATTACAGGGCTCCAATGCCAGAAAACATGTTACAACATACATGTAACAAAACTAGCAAAAAGGAAGACTACAGCTCTTCCACCTCTCCCGCACCTCCTGATCAACCAGCGTAACTGGTACTTGAAGAAAAACAAAATCCCACACAGTGAGCCAACGTTCGGTAGATTCTAAACAACACATACAGTATAAGCTAAACATGCTCGATAAACGAAGTGTAGTTTTTGACTCTCTTTCAAGCAAATAAAATAATTTGAAAACCGTTTTAGATCACAACTCACCAGAACCAGAAAATAATTTTCACATGTAAGGGAAAGCGAGGATAAAAACCATTTTTTGACTCATCAGAGCCTTGAAAACGATTCCAGTATTACGACTCCCGCATGCCGTTAATACAGTATTTTGACTCCCGTAGGCCGATAATACAGTTTTTAAGAAAATTAGTCTATCCGTCCCAATATGCAGTACATGCAATTCATGAATCTTCTCGGACTTTTCCCGAAGGACCATTGCCCCAACTAATGCATCTTCTCGAACTTTAACCGAAGGACTACCGCAGCCCCAATCGCATACACGCCGGCTTTCGCAGCCTACCTCGTACACCCATGCACGCACACATGCATCATCTACCAGGATTTACATCTACTGGATCACAGATTCATCTAATCTATTTCATACACATATGCAAACCTAAACCAAAATTTAAAGCATATAACCATGTATCAACACGACATTCCACAAATCATGTCACATGCCTATAAAACTCTAGATTTTAAAGCATAAACCACGTTACACATAACGAAATCACCTTATGTAATTCACTTACATATTCCGTACATAAATAAACAGTTATAAATATGCACATAACCATATAAAACCACATCACAACACCACCCGCCAAAGCTGACATCTACTCACGGGGACAACCTACACGACCACCACTGGCCCAAACACTCCCAACACGGCCATCACAGACCCACGACGCTCACCTGCGCCAACACAAACCCAACAGCAAACCACGCACCTAACTGTGCATCAACAAGCCATATCTACCATGCACATCACCCACGAGGGCGACACTCAAACGCACACCCAAGGCCACGATACGACCCCCGAAACCACCACACAACCAATCGAACCCCCAAAAGGAATCCAAAGGTATTTAAATCAAGTAATTCCCATAAATTAATCAATTGAATACCATAGGACACCAATCAGAAACCAAGGAATCAACCCAAAACCACAAATCAACAGCCAACAACTTCAGTCAACCGAACCCCATGTCCAGTCGATCGAACACCCTACTGGAAAACCACAAAACGCCAAAACACACAGTTTAGTCGACAGAACCCCTCGTTTTAGTCGACCGAACCCAAGATCCAAGCTTCAGTTGACCGAACCCCGTGGTTCAGTTGATTAAACCTCGACGGAACTTGATTCTGAGCTACGGGTTTCTACATCCAAACCCCAAATCGAAGCCTCCGAACACCAATCCAACACCCGTGAACACCTACACACCTAGGCCTAACACCGGGACCTCAAAAGAAACTTTCGATACCTGATTCCATCCACAAAAATCACCGAAACACAAGTTTTAAGCCCAAAACCAAACTTTGAAACAAACGCAAATTTACAGCAATCTATCTGTTAAAAACACCCACATTTACCCATAGCACCCTTATACAGCAGTAGGGTCTAGAATCCTACCTCGATGAGTTCAAAACTCGATGCCTCGAACCACGTGCAAAATTGAGCTTCGCCAAAATTGAAATCTGATCAGATGGTTGCGTTGCCCACCATGCCAATAACAAAGATCCGCTGTTGGATCGTTGAAAATCGAGCCCCTGGTCCTCGAGAACTTAGGGAGAAGGCAGAGAGAAAATGGGAAACATACTAGAGAAGTTTTAAAAAATATCTTGATGAAAATATCTAACTCCAGGTATTTATAGGCTTCTAAAATATCATTTTTTTGAAATTTTTTGAAATTCACGCCGTAACACCCCATTGCCCTGGGAATCTACCCGTATGCATCTCTACACTCAAACATGCATCAACAAAAGCATAAAAAATATGCTGCAACGAAAACACGTAACGCGCGTCGAAAAATGCTGAAAAAGAAAACGGGTCAGGGTCTCATAACTCTACCCCCCTTAAAGGAATTTTACCCCCGAAATTCATCACAAGGTCAAAGAAACCACCACGTCGATCATAATCAACACAGGCACACGAGATGGCCAGCCAAACCATTCCTGAGATATAGTCAAACAAGGTCAGGCATCCTAGACAATGACAAATTATCTCAAAGACTCGGGATCTACAACCCATCCCAACTTCACAACCTCTCCAACCACTGCCTCAACACAGCACACTATCCACGGGATCCATAACCAACCCCAAACAGTTGCAATGAAGAATCTGACCCGTAACATGCATACTCAGAAAGTACCTCTGCTCGCTAAAGGCATATTAGCATTCTCCGGCACGATCGGTGCCCTAGATGAGCCGCGAGCTGTAAGAGAATACACTCAGGGCAACCCCACTCTGTCCTGTCCGCCATAACTCGACACTGTCGGCTGTCACACCGATTGAACTGAAGCACTCCCACCTGCCATCTGGGAAGTCTGTACTGCGAAAGGCTGCTGTCGACCCTACACATACGAACACACGGGTGTGTCCTCTCTACTCAGCGCACTGCCTCCCTGGGGACAATTCCTACAAATATGTTCGGACTGTCCACACCCATAGCAAACTAGTGGTTCCCTCCCTTGCGGCTGTAGTGGAACCAAACTCTGGGATGATCTCGACTGTAAGCAATCCGTCGCACGATGCCCCGACTATCTGCATCGAAAATAGGTCAACTCCCTCTGCTTTGGCCTCCCAGACGAAGCCACAGATGGTGATGGTGCTAAAAATTACTGTGGTCCAGATGGATAAAAGCTAGGACTAGAGGACTTCTGCCTCTTACTGGAGCGTCCACCTGTCTGTACCTCCGTACCACCTTACGATGTCCTGGTCTCCCTCGAAGCTCGAGTATTAGCCAAAGCATTCTCAACTCTCGCTGCTGCCTCCACCAGCTTTCTGAACACACAAAATCCCATCACAGCCACTCACTCCTTGATTGCCGGCCTCAAGCCCCGCTCAAACCTCATCGAAAGCAACTCATCTGTGCACTCCACCTTCGGTGCAAATCGAGATAAGCTCGTAAACCTGGCCTCATACTGCATGATGTCCATGGCCCCCTAGGTAAGAGAATAGAACTCTTCCCTGCATAAGTCCCTCCTCGATGCCGGGAAGTATCCCTCCAGAAAGACTCGTGTAAAAGCTACCCATGTGGCCTCTAGTGTAGTCCTGGCATATCTCCACCACTTATGAGCATCACCTCTCAGCTGAAAGGTGGCAAAAGAAACCCACAACTCATCCTCCACAATCTGCAATGTGTCCAGGATCCGAGTCGTCAACTCTAACCACTCTGTCGCCATAAGAGGATAAGGATCTCCTGCAAAGATAGGAGGATCCATTTGTCAGAACTCCCGCATCGCAATTGTAGCCCTCGCCTCAGGTACTGCCTCCCTCTCCCTAACAGGCTCACCCCTAACAACCAGCTGCTGGATAGAACTAACCAGCACACGCAATAACTATGTCGCATCCATCGGTCCCTGGGGAGCATTAGCATCCCCAGCATCAGGGATAAGAACATCCCCTTGGCCAGCACAGCCACGGCCTCGCCCTCATCTCGTAGATATCGCATCTATATGAAAAAAATAAAACGTGAGATGAAGCACATAGTATAAACTACATAAACATGCTAACACATAAGCACATAGGTTCATGCTAAACAACCCCACATACCGAGGAGAACCAACAAGAATGGCACGTCAATCTAGATAACCTACTCAGATTCCCTGATAGAAATCACGTCAGCTAAACACGCTTCTAACTTGGCTCCTAAGTCTGTTAATTCAAACGCCCAAGGTCCGGACTATCACCCTTAAGATTCAACCCCCATGCTCACATATACACATCGTTCACATATCTAATATGCTGACACATAGACATGTTATCAAAGCATCTAAACATATGCAACTAAGCACACGCAATCAACCTCACATGGTGATGCAACCTATTCCCACGACTCTTAGGTATTCGAACCCAGAGCTCTGATACCAAGTTGTCACTCCCCAAACTCCGGGACACATGAAACACTCACAACAAACAACCACAACACCCAGCCCGAGAATACACTCTCAAATAAAACCATACATGCATTGTATATAAACGCCGAACGATAACATTACAAGGCTCCAACATCGAAAAACATGTTACAACATACATGTAACAAAACTAGCAAAAAGAAAGACTACAGTTCTTCCACCACTCCCGCACCTCCTGATCAACTAGCGTGACCGGTACCTGAAGAAAAATAAAATCCTACACCATGAGCCAACGCTCAGCAAATTCTAAATAACACATACAGTATAAGCTAAACATGGTCGATAAACGAAGTGCAGTTTTTGACTCTTTTTCAAGCCAATAAAATAATTTGAAAACCGTTTTAGATCACGACTCACCAGAGCCAGAAAATAATTTTCACATGCAAGGGAAACTGAGGATAAAACTATTTTTTTCGACTCATCAGAGCCTTGAAAATGATTCCAGTATTACGACTCCCGCAGGCCATTAATACAGTAGTTCGACTCTAATAGGCCGATAATCCAATTTTTATGAAAATTGGTCTATCCGTCCCAATATGCAGTACATGCAATCCATGATTCTTCTCGGACTTTTACCAAAGGACCACTGCCCCACCTAATGCATATTCTCAAACTTTAACTAAAGGACTACCGCAGCCCCAATTGCACACACACCGGCTTTCGCAGCCTACCTCATACACCCACACACGCACACATGCATCATCAACCAGGATTTACATCTACTGAATTATAGATTCATCTAATCCATTTCATACACATATGTAAACCTAAATCAGGATTTAAAGCATATAACCATGTATCAACACAACGTTCCACAAATCACGTCACATGCCTATAAAACTCTAGGTTTTAAAGCATAAACCACGTTACACATAACAAAATCACCTTATGTAGTTCACTTACATATTTTGTATATAGATAAATAGTTATAAATATGCATGTAACCATATAAAACCACATCACAACACCACCCGCCAAAGCCGACATCCACTCACGGGGACAACCCACACGACCACCACTGGGCTAAACACTCCCAACACGGCCATCACAGACCCACGATGCTCACCCGCGCCAACACAACCCCAACAGCAAATCACGTGCCTAACCGTGCATCAAGAAACCATATCTACCATGCACATCACCCACGAGGGCGACACTCAAATGCACACTTGAGGCCACGACACGACCCCCGAAACCACGACACAACCAACTGAATCCCCAAAAGGAATCCAAAGGTATTTAAATCAAGTAATTCCCATAAATAAATCAATTAAATACCATAAGACACCAATTGGAAACCAAGAAATCAACCCAAAACCACAAACCAACAGCCCACAACTTCAGTCGACCGAACCCCACCTCCAGTCGACCGAACACCCTACTGGAAAACAACAAAATGCCAAAACACACGGTTCAGTAGACCGAACCCAAGATCTAATATTCAATCAACCGAACCTCGGTGAAACTTGATTTTGAGCTTCAGGTTTCTACATTCAAACCCCAAATCGGAGCCTCCAAACATCGATCCAACACCCGTGAACACCTACACGCCGAGGCCTAATACCGAGACCTCAAAAGAAACTACCGATACCCTATTCCATCCACAGAAATCACCGAAAGATAGGTTTTAAGCCCAAAACCTAACTTTAAAACAAACGCAAATTTACAGCAATCTACCTATTAAAAACACCCATGTTTACCCATAGCACCCTTATACAGCAATAGGGTCTAGAATCCTACCTCGATAAGTTCAAAACTCAATGCCTCAAACCACGTGTAAAATCGAGCTTCGTCAGAATTAAAATCTAACCGGATGGCTGCGTAGCCCGTCGTGCCAATAATAAGGATCCGCTGTAAGATCGTTGAAAATCGAGCCCCTAGCCCCCGAGAACTTAGAGAGAAGGCAGAGAGAAAACATAAACTTACTAGAGAAGTTTTGGAAAATATCTTTATGAAAATATCTAACTCCAATATTTATAAGCTTTCAAAATATTTTTTTTTTAATTTTTCAAAATTCGCGCCGTAACACCACACGGCCCCGGGAACTTAACTCGCATACATCTCTACCCTCAAACATGTATCAACAAAAGCATATAAAACATGCTGTAACAAAAACACGTAATGCGCGTCGAAAAACGCCAAAAAAGAAAATGGGTCAGGGTCTCACAGTTGTTACGCCCCAAAATCTAGGGTCACGCAAAAAAGTCCATCAACACCATTTAATATAAGAGATAATACATAAAACCATCCATCAAAATAGTCCAACCTTTGGAATTTATAAGTAGTACTCGGGTTCGTCTCTCAACACAGTCCATACAACCATAAAGTAAATCGCCTCAAGGAGTATAACACATGATTTTAACAAAAAAGTAAAACTAAGCCATAGTATTCTGCTACCTCAGGTAGCACCAGATTATCTCCTCATGATCATCAACATTATCACCTAAAAAAGGTTTAACAAAATTCCACCACGTGAGCTGAAGCCCTATAGAAAAAGACAATGATGCAATAATACAGGATATGCAATCACATAGTAAAAAAACAGACTCAACTACCTGAGCCTCAAAAAGGTTTTACGTCATAAAATCTCAAGTTTTCCCATTTGATTCCCAAGCATTCAACAATGCACAAAACGTTTAACAGTTACGAAAAAAATGGTAACAAAACGTTATTTTCCCTCTTGGAACACCCAACTGAGGTAACAAATAAATAATTCCTATGTACCGACTCTGTCACAAAGGGATAGATGTAACAACTATAGACTCCTACCCATTACCTATCCCTGAATCATTTAAGACATTCTAAATAATGACAAGTTCTATACGGAGCTACCAAATGTAACTACTTAATTTACGGGCCCAAAATCCGAGGATAAAAAGCACCCACCACCTAATTTACGGGGATTAATCCAAAGTTACAAAGCACTTACTCTGCACACATTTTCAAACTTCCACCGAGGGCAACTCGTGCCAAATACCCGTTATCCCGGCACATTTATAGAATCATTTAAAAACCAACCCGTAGCTCGACTACGAAATGAAAATATTTTCTCAAATTATACATTAAACATGTATAAAGATCTATCCATCGACATGGAGATCAAACAACCTTAAAAAACATATGTTCCACCTTTTCACCAAAACGTTTAAAAGTTGAGACTCAACCCCTAGGGTTAGCTCCAAACCTCTAAAACATATTTTTTAAGATTTTCATAAACCCTCTGGTTTCAAAATCACCCTTTTGAAAACCATAACCATCCATACGTCACATATCATGTAATAAACCAAGAAAAAAAATGTAAAAACATGCTTTTTCATCCAACCAATATGGTTTAAATAGAAAATATGATATTTAAAGCATTTTAACTGGTAAAAAAGCTTATAATTGCACATAACACCCTATAATTAGGGGTGTAAAAATAGCCCGAGACCCGACGGGGGCCCGAAACTCACTCGAAGCCCGCCACTGTAGAAGCCGAGCCTGGGCCAGCCCGACCCGGCCCACCACTGTTCATGGGCCGGGCCTGGGCTGCACCTCCCAAGCCCGTGGGCCGGGCCGGACCGTCCGCCCAAAAGCCCGCTAGAAGCCCGCCCATAGGCCGGCCCGGCCAGAGGGGCTGTGGAGGGGCAGTTCTTGGCTGTGGAGGAGCTGTGGAGGGGCTGTGGAATGGGCTATAATATTGACATGTGATGCACAAAAATGAGTGGTTATAAATTTTATTCATATTCAAAATTAGTGGTTATAAATTTGTGTATTTAAAAACAAATACACAAATTAATAAATATACAAATAAACTATAAACTTAAAATTTAAAAACAAATAATATAATA
>JAOTRH010314764.1:0-37701 GCA_034768845.1 Heliamphora exappendiculata
ATATCATTCTATCAAAAAGGGATTTTAACAAGGATTTCACATTCACAATTTTATAAACATTCATCCATAAAAAGAGAATATGAAAGAAAAGATGTTCACAACATTCATAGCACAACAACAACAAAAAATGTATGTTTAAAGTTACAACTTCTCCTTTATAACCATAAAAACTTCTGAATGATAAAATGTTTGTAAATGTTTCACTTCTTCTTCTCCACTTTTTCCTTCCTTACCTTTTCTTCTCCTCTTTTGAAATCATCAAAGAGTCAAAGTCATTGATCATCCATGAACTTTCTGAATTTCTTTTTCTCTTCTTGCTTCTGCCATCTCGCATAGGCTTTTTCCTTGGAGGAGAATGTACGCTCGTCTTTCTTCTCCGTAGCAACCATAGCATCCAAAGTAGCAGTAAGAGCCAAATCTGCTTCACGCTTTAATCGTGCAGCTCTTTCTTCCTTTGATTCATTGGGCTTGAACTGTTTACCCAAGCATCTTGTAGCCATTTGAGATGATCTTCAACTTTGTTGGAGTTAGCTTGAACTGCTTTAATAATGCCTTGGTTAAATTTGGTTTGGAAAGAGGTCAAAGAATAGGATAAACCTTTAACCAAAGATAACTTCAAGCATATCAATAAGAGAAGCAGTAGAGGAGGTAGGAGGAGCAGATGGAACATCAATATGTGCAAGAGAAGGAGGAGCATAAGAGGGAGCAGAGGAAGGTCCCGGTGTGTCAGTCCTAGTGAATGGTGGAGCAGGGGAATCAAAATCTACTCTAATAGAAGAGAGGTCTCGTGAGGCAGAAGGATTTCGAGGAATGAATGGAGTACCACATCAAGTGGTCCAAACTCCGTCAATCTTAGAAATTTGCATATGTTTCAATGTAGAAGCCCCATAGAGGTCATGCTTTGAGAAAGGAACCATTTTCTTAGTAGAAAGGTTAATGCCAAAATGGCAAAAAACTTTGGTCAAGAACATGGCATAGGGGAGGGATGAGTTGGATTTGCCATGTGATTAGAGCATGCCAGAAATAAAAAGAAAACCAAAATCTAGGTTCTTCTACTCCAGAATACACCACATTATGAAAATGTGCATGTATGAGGCATCCCCAAACTTCGCCATTTGTGGCAAAAAGATGTCGTTGACCATGTGGTGAAGGATTCTCATTTCTGGTTTGAGTGAGTTGGCCTCAAGGGGTTTGGAGGGATCAAGTTCATCAACCTCAAATAAATGTTTAGCCGCATCATGAAAAAAAAATCCATCTATGTCACTAGATCTCTTATTGTAGGGAACAAATATATCACCCTTAGGCACATAGAGAATTTCATTAAGAATAGAGGAGGTCAAGTGGATTTTGGTTCCATTCACCCAAGAGGTGATGGTAGTGCTCGAGATAGATCTAATGCGGAAATGTGCATAAAAAAGCTTTATGAGCATGGGATAGTGAGGGCCACGATTTTGAAGTAGTATATCCCACCCGAGACTAGAGAATAAGACTCTAAACTACATTTCTATGGAATCGAAGAAAGTGAATTCAACAGAACGACTAGGGATTACCTTACAATTTACAAATGAGGAGAAGTAAAGTTGTTGGAACTTGCTTGATTTGAAGCTTAAGGCCTCCGACATTGCAATAGCTTCGGTTCCCGTCATCGTCACCGTCGTTGTTGTCATCTTTTTCTTCTTTGGTGCCCTAGGGTTTGACGGGCCCTTATCCCCAGTTCTTTTGCTCCCTTTTCCCATTGTTCAAGCAGTCATCTTGGATCAAGAAGATAGATGAATAGGGGAGAGAAGATGATGGGTCGACTCATTTTTCAAAAGAGAGAAAAATGGCAAGAGATGAACAATTAAGGAGAGAGATGAAACGACACGAATGGTGGGGACCGATCCCTCTTAAATAGGTAAAAGGAATTGTGTCGACACAAATGACTTTTAAGTCGGCACTTTTCTTCACAAGTGTGGGTGTTCGTGATAAGAAATTGTGTCGATACTTTTGCAAAAAGAGTCGACACTTTCGGCTGTTTGAGTCGACATGATTAAGCATTGGGTTGACTTAATTTTACCGAGAGCAAGACATCGAAATTAAGTCGACACTATATAAAAATGGGTCTACACTTCGTTCCGCAGTATCTATTTCATATAGTTTTGAGTCAACTCAAGCACACATGTGTCGACACTTTTTCAAGTGGGGTCGACATTTTTCACATATCACATTAGAATATAAAAAGCATTGAGATGCATTGAAAACACAGGGTTAGTATGTCATTTTAATCATGAATTTGGAGCACATAACATACCAAGTTCTTTTCTTATATACCATATTCTTTCTTTATTTAAAGGCTTAGTAAATATATCTGCATGTTGGTAATCTGTGCCTATGAATTCAAGTTCAATGTTACCTTTTTCCACATAATCTCTTATAAAGTGATGTATAATCTCAATGTGCTTTGTTCTGGAGTGTTGTATTGGGTTCTTGGATATATTGATTGCACTTGTGTTGTCACATTTTATAGGGGTATAATCTAAGCAAAAATCATAGTCCTCTAGTTATTATTTCATCTAAAGAACTTGTGCACAACAGCTACTAGCTGCTATGTACTCAGCCTCGGTTATAGACAAGGCTATTGAGTTCTGTTTTTTGCTAAACCATGAGATTAATGAGTGTCCTAGGAATTAACATGTTCCACTTGTACTTTTTTTATCCACTTTACATCCAGTAAAATCAACATCTGAATAGCCAAATAACTTGAAGTCTATTCCTCTAGGATAGAATAATCTTAGGTTTTATGTACTAAAAGGTATTTAAAGATGTGTTTAACAGTGGTCACATGTGATTCTTTAGGATTAGATTAAAATCTTGCATACATGTAAATACTAAACATGATATTAGGACGACTAGTAGTTAAGTATAGTAGAGATCCAATCATACCTCTATAGCGTTTTTCATCTACTGCTATACGATTTTCATCATTGTCAAGTTTTGTTGTAGGACACATCGGGGTTCCCATGGATTTTGCTTTTAGCATGTCAAATCTCTTCAATAGGTCCCTTATATACTTAGCTTGATTAATGTAGATTCCTTCTTGTGTTTGGTTGATTTAAAGTTTAAGGAAGTGGTTGAGTTCTCCCATTATACTTATCTTAAATTCTCCCTACATACACTTGCCAAAGTCTTTACAAAGAGATTCGTTAGTTGCACCAAAAATATATCATCTACATAAATTTGGACAACTAACATCATTTTTTTGAGACTTGATGAAAAGAGTGGTATTAATTTTTTCTCTACAAAATTCATTTTTGATCAAGAATTTGCTGAGCCTTTCATACCATGCTCTACGTGCTTGCTTTAAATAATAGAGAGACTTGGTAAGTTTGTAAACATGATTTGAAAAATCTAAATTTTTAAAGTTAGGAGATTGTTTTACAAAAATTTCATCAGAGATAAAATCATTTAAAAAGGCACTTTTAACATCTATTTCACTGAGTTTGAGATTTTTAAAGTATACCAAAGTAAGTAACATCCTAATGGCTTTATGCCTAGTCACAGGAACAAAGGTCTTATCAAAATGGATGCCTTCTTCTTAATTGTAACATTGGGCTACCAATCGAGTTTTGTTCCTAAAAATTACTCCATTCTCATTCATTTTATTTCTAAAAATCTATTTTGTACCGATGATGGAGTGTTCCTTAGGTCTTGGGATTAAATTCCAAACCTTATTTTTTTTCAAATTGGCTAAGCTCTTCTTGCATAGCCAAGATTCAAAACTCATCGTTTTTAATTTTCTCAAAATGTTTTGGTTCAGTCTGGGAAAGAAATGCTAAATTACCACAAACATTATATAGAGAAGATCGAGTTTTGATATCTTGAGATGGATCACCAATGATAAGATCATTTGGGTGACCACGAGCATACCTCCATTCTTTAGGCAAATATGACTTTTAAGAATTTGAAGGTCCAGCAGCCTGTTGAACTTCATCTTGTTGAGGATTTGAAGCTTTCTCTTGATTTAGCTCATCTAGGCCTTTAATGAAGATATCTTCAATGCCTTTTTCTATGTCAATCGAATTATCTTCACAAAAATCCTTTGAAGAACCAAGGTTAGTTTCATCAAAAATTACATGTATAGAATTTTCAACAACTAGGGTTCTTTTGTTGAAGACTCTATAAGCCTTACTAGATAAAGAATATCTTAGAAAAATATTTTCATCAGATTTTGCGTTGAGCTTGCCCAAAAGTTCTTTATTGTTGTTCAAAATAAAATATTTGCACCAAAAGACGTGAAAATAGCTTATGTAAGATTTTCTTTCATTCCATTTCTCATATGGGATTTTCTTAAGAGAAGTTCGTATCATGGCTCTGTTCACAATAAAAATAAGTTGTGTTGACAGCTTCGACCCAAAAGTATCGTGGTAAATTATTTTCACAGAGCATGGTTCTAGACATTTCTTCCAATATCCTATTCTTCCTCTCAACAACTCTATTTTGTTGAGAGATTTTAGGAGTAGAGAGTTATGGTTAATACCATTTTCATCACAAAATTTTTTAAAATTTTTATTTTCAAATTCTCTATTATGATCACTTTGGATATTTTTGATTTGAAAACCTTTTCGTTTTGAACTCTGCGAGACAGTTTTGCAAATGTGGCAAATGTTTCGTCCTTATGAGCTAGGAAAAGCACCCAAGTGTATCTTTAGAAGTCGTCAATAATGACAAATGTATATCTCTTGCCTCTAAAGCTTAAAGTTCTTGTTGAACCAAATAAATCCATGTGCAATAGTTGTAAGGGCTAATAAGTTGAAATCTCATTTTTGGAATGAAAAAAACTTCTAACTTGTTTGCCTTGTTGACATGCATCACACACTTTGACATTTTTAAATTTGATTTGGGGTAACCCACTCACCAATTTTTTTTTTAAAAGTTTAAAAATCAAGTTCATGTATGCATGTCAAAGCCTTCTATGCCACAACCAACTATTATCACTCGAGGTGGCTAAGCACGTGGTGTCATTTTTAGAAAGGTCATTTAGATTGAATCTGTTAACATTTTCATACCTATGACCTTCAAAAATAACTTTGTTATTGGTTGAATTTTCAATAGCACACTTAGCATGATCAAAGACAACCTTGTGGCATTTGTCACAAAGTTGGCTTATGCTAAGAAGGTTATGTTTCAAACCGTCAACAAGCAAAATATTTTTAATAGAAGGCAAAGGAATTTTGCCGATACAACTGATTCCGATGATTTTTCCTTTGTTATTGTCTTCAAATGTTATAAATCCAAAATCTTTTCATTTGAGGAATGAAAACATTGATTGGTCGTCTGTCATGTGTCGTGAACAAGCGCTGTCAAGTTACTACATCCCCTCCTTGAATGAGGACTTGAAACATACCTGCAAGAAGAATCAATTTTTGATTTTTTGTACCCAAATTTTCTTGGGTCCTTTGGGGTTAGTTCCTTCAGGATGTGTTCCCTTTGGAACTCAAACATTCTTGACAGATAACTTAGTAAATTTTCTTTGTGGACAATATGTGATAGTGTGTCTATGTTCATAGCAATGAAAACAAGTGGCATTCGAGTGATTAGAAGATGATTTAACAATGATATTGCTTAAGAACTTTCATTTTTTCTTTGGTTTATACCCAATCCCGGCTTTATCGAAAATGTATTTTTGTATGCCGAGAAGTTTGTTTAAGCTGTTCTTTCCAAGAGTTAACTTATAAACAGTTTTAGTGAGGTCTTCAATATTTTCATTTAAAACCTTGTTTTCATCTTTCAAAACAAAAACATGTTTTGATAAAGCAAAATTTTCATTTTTTAAGGTTTCTATTTCACACGACGAGGAAAGAATTAACTTTTTTAGAATGGAGTTCTTAGCACCCATTTTTCTCAATGCATCGTGAAAATATTCAATTGCACTTTGCAATTCATCTAAGAAAAATGGGTCAGGTGTTATCTCGTCATCTTCCTTAGCCATGAGACATCGATTTGCAACCTTGTTTTCTTCTCTTTCATTCTCGAAGCTGCTATCATCGCTTTTGCCCCATGCGACTATCATAGCCTTCTTGAAGCCATTTTGAGCCACTTGAGTTGAGGACATTCGGTCTTGACATGTTTGGGATTTTTACATTCATAACAAATAATCTCATCCTTCTTGTGATTATTTTTGAATTTTCTTGAACTGTCCTTTAATTTGGTAGGCTCACCTTTGTGTCCTTCATTCTTGAAGAACCTTCTTTCTCCTTATTTCTTATTTCTAAGAAACCGCTTGAACTTCTTTGTGATAAGGGCCATATCTTTATTCTCATCACTTAAAGAGTCTATCAGATTCTACGTTATGAGTCAAAAACTTGAAGGTGATGCCCTTCTTCTTGTTGTTGTTATCCTCATCGTCCATCTTAATATTCATCTCATGAGTCATGAGAGATCCAAGAAATTTCTTTAAGCTGAGAGTGTTGAGGTCTTTTGCTTCTTGGATAGCTGTGACCTTAGCTTCCCAGTTCTTAGGCACGCACCTAAGAATTTTTTTCACAATTTTTGCATTGAAATAAATCTTGGCTAGAGATTTTAGTTAATTAATAATATCAGTAAAGCGAGTAAATATGTCAGAACTGGTTTCATCATACTTTATTTTGAATAATTCATAGCTATGAACAAGTATGCTTATTTTGGACTTCTTTACTTGGTTAATACCCTCATTGGTAACTTCGAGTATATCGCATATTTTCTTGGCAGTGCCACATGTTGAGATCATATTGAATTCATTTAGGTCAAATGAGCAATATAGGAGATTCATGAAAATAACATTCTTTTAAATCTCTCTAATGTCATTTTTGGTCCATCTATTTTCTAGTTTAGGAAAAATTATTCCTTCAATGGTCGTCTTAGGTCTTCTGGGTCCATTTATGATAACCCTCTAAAGGTCACAATCTACGGCTTGAATATAGATTCTCATTCTAGCCTTCTAATAATTGTAGTTTGTTCCATCGAATAAGGGAGGTCTATTAGTCGACTGAGCTTCAGATTGGATAAGTTCGATACTAGTGATTGCCAAATAAACTCTTAGACTGTTAAGTCAAAAAATAAGAGCCCAAACTTTGATACCAAATGTTGGTTCTAGACAACCCAAGAGGGGGGTGGGGAGTGAATTGGGTCTTAAAAAGATAAAATCTTTTAAAACCTTTTCAAAAATCTTTTAATATTGTAAACAAATATAGCAAGTATAAACAAAGAATAAAGCAATGCAAATATTAAAGAGATTAGGGATAGAGAAAATGAATCAGACACTAAGATTTATAGTGGTTCGGCTTCTTCCAAGCCTACGTCCACTCCTCATGACTCTCCTTGAGAATTTCACTAAACCAAAATGCTTATGGGTGCATTCAAAACTTTTTATAACTTCAAGATGATCCTACAAAAAACATGCCCCTATTTTTCTTCTAATCTCTTGAGTTCTTCTTTGATGAGATTTATCTACCAACTCAAAGTACAAAGGGTGACTCACCCTTGTATATAATAAATAGAATGATTTAATGTGTACCACTCACTCTCTTTATAGAAATGATTGGCAATAAATGAGAAGTTAAGAGCTGAAGTTATGAACAATAAATGAGAGCTTGAAGGGTTTTGACTTTGAATCAAGTAATACAACAGTGATTATAGGTTTCTAGATATTTTAAATACTGAGGAGTAACTCCTTATATAAGCTCTTGAGGTTTTATGACCGTTGAATGTAGGTGAGGGCATTAAATGCCAAAAATTCAATCGTTGAATTATGTCGCATATTGTGAATTTCATCGCAGGTGTCGACACATTTGCTTTTGGGTTGACACAAAACGTCTAGGACATGGTTCTTCAAGTAATTGAGTCGACTCAAATCTTTTCTGGTGCCTACACGATTTCTACATTCTTATCACCAGCACAACGGTGTCGACATTAATGGGTTTGGTGTCAACTCAATTTGTTCTTCTGCTTTTTGGAAGGGCATTTTTGTGTTGACTCATTTTGCCATTGGTGTCGACAGTAAATAGTGTAGGAACCCTCGGTGATTTTGTGTCGACTCAATTAGTCTTTTGTGTTGACTCAAAATTTCTTCAGGTGGGCTCGATATATTTGTGTCGACTTGTCTTTAATTTGTGTCGACTCACAAAATTTGCAGATGGCCACTGTACTTTTGTGTCGACTCATTTTTTAATTTGTGTCAACTCAAAATTTTGGATAACTAAAGTGAAAAAACACTTTAGTGTCAACCCAAACTTAGTTTGTGTCGACTATTTTTTAGTAGAGAGAGACTCGGCTCTTTTGTGTCGACTCAAATTTCATTTGTGTCAACTCAAAACATTGATACCTAAAACATCTTCAATGAATATGTTAGGGTGTCAACTCATTTATTCAAAGGTGTTGACACACTTGAGATCGTTAAGTATTCTTTACCTTAAAGTGTTGACTCAAATATCACTAAGGTTCAACAAAAAATATTCTCTTTCAAGAATGCTTAAGTGTCAATCCAATTGAGAGATGAGTCATCTCGTATGGCTAAAGATGTCAACTCATTTATCCTTTTGTGTTAACACTACTTTTTTGAAAATATTAAATATTATCCTTCTAAATTAATTTATTCTTAGAAAATGAATTATGAAAATTATTAAAATCTAAATAAGAAGTCATTGAGCTATCAGGCACTATTTTGATTAATTTTGAAATATCAATGTACTGGGTGTGAATGTGTGATACATATACAACATAAAAATAGAGAAACAGCAGCATACAGTTATGACTTCAACCAAAATGTTATGAAATCACGAAGAATTTAATTCTAAACATAATCATACGATTAGGCATACTCAATTCAATTAATCAAGATCGATGACAAACATGTGAATGAGAAATTGAACCTAATTATAACAAAATTAAAGAATAGACATGCAACTCACGAATTGGTATTTGAAATTATAACCCAACCTCTTCACAGGAGTAAAGAATGTGAAGAGAGAAGTATTGAGGATCCAACAGAATACTTGGAATGCAACAATCCAGATGAATTCTCAAGTCGTAGGGTTTGATGATCAGCTGTCCAGTCCTCGAGCAATAGTTTAATTCTAGTATCAGAGTTGAGCGAAATTGGGGATCGAGATGTGAGTCGAGAGTGTTCTTAGAGTCATACTCTCCTCTCGATAATTCGACAGAGTATTGGTATTCAAAATTCAATTTTTTCAAAATCGTGTTGAAGGTACGTTTATATAGAGTACTTTAACCAATGAGGTGTTGACACATTCTGGGACACGTCATATTTCTTGGAGTTTACGATCGCGACCTTTAAACATTGCAACTGTGAGGTTGATGTCTGCGACTACCACAAAAATTAGGGTTTCCTTAAGGTTTTGTTTGCCATCGCGAAGATAATGTGCATGGTCGCAAGGTTCTAAAGTTGCGGGTGCAGTTGCTTAGGCGGTGAATAATCAAGTTGCAAAGTTTGAGGGTTACGAGTTCAATGGTTTGAGAATTTTCATCATTTGGTTCAAATATTGGACTTGGATTGCTTCTCGTCGATCGTTTAGAGACATCATTCCACTCGATTTTTATCATTGGACTCACCCAGATAAGCCTAAGATTCGGTAGGGTCAAATTGGGAGCCTACAATTGCCCTTCTTTGACACAACTTGCGCAGCAACGTATGATGCGAGTTATGTTAAAGATCCAGAGACAATATCTATTTGACCGAGCTACCAATCCTAGGCTACAAACACACAAACATTCATATGATGGTGGTCATGCCCAAACTTCCATCGAGCTGCCTACGTACCCCTTTGCTAGGCATTAGACCAAAATGTAGTTCCAGGGCAAATGCGAATGATGCATGCTGCAGATGCTAAACATGATCAATAGGTTCCTTATAGGTCGAGTTAAGACCCCAACGAGCACACACAAATAACAATTCAAAGATCGAGTTAAGAACTAAGAACTCGGCTAGGGATAAAACAATTAAAAGGATCGAGTCAAGATCTTAGAAATCATCTTAATCGAGAAAGCACACAAACTAATAGGTCGAGTTAAGATATAAAAATTTAGACTAGAAACAGGGTAGACAAGAACAGAAATGTCGAGTCAAGATTTTTAAGTTATTCTCATCGGGCGAAAATCACGAATTAATAGGTCGAGTCAAGACCTAAAAATTCAGAACGAGAACGTGATAAAAAATAATTAAAAGGTCGAGTCAAGATTTTAAAATTATTTTCATCGGGAGAAAACTACTAATAGGTCGAGTCAAGACCTAAAAATTCGGGACGAGAACACAGGATAAAAATAATTACAAAGTCGAGTCAAGACTTTAAAATTATTCTCATCGGGAGAAAATCACAAATTAATAGGTCAAGTCAAGACCTAAAAAATTGGGATGAAAAAAAAATAAAAAATAATTAAAAAGTCAAGTCAAGATTATAAAATTATTCTTATCGAGAGAAAATTATGAATTAATAAGTCGAGTCAAGATCTGAAAATTTAGGATGAAATGGGATAAAAATAATTAAAAAGTCGAGTCAAGATTTTAAAACTATCTTCTTCGAGAGAAAATCACAAATTAATAGGTCGAGGCATGACCTAAAATTTGGGATGAGCACGGGATAAAAATAATTAAAAAGTCGAGAAAAGACTTTGAAACTATTTTTAACAACACCCAAACAAGCCTTTAAGAACAAACACAAACCCCAAAATGCAATCATAACCCTCAAAACACATGTTCACAAACTTCAAAGTGTTCGGTCGCAAGGTTCAAAAGACAAGGCCATGATGTGACCGTTAGGATAGGTGGCGACTGCAAAAATCTTTTCAAACAGAGTTTGCTATCGCGAGATAATGATTCACAAACTAGGCGGTCTTAGAGGCCTTCATGGCATTAGGAAAACCCAAGGATCATCTCATGAACCTAGGACCTAGATAACGTTTCACATATGACCATAGTTTGATTTACCTGGTGCACCAGGGCTTTAGAAAACCTAAGGATCGTCTCACAAACCTACGACCTAGACAGCACTTTGCATATGACTAGAGTTTGATTTGCCTGGCGCACCAGAGCTTTAGAAAACTTAGGGATCGTCCGGAAGTCCCTCGGTTTGGATTACTTCTGGATCCCCGTGCTTCCTCCAGCTTTTATGCTACAGACAAATTATATGGGCGATCTCGACATTATGCTAGAGGTAGTTGGTGATCCAGCATTTTCTTTTCTGGAGCCAGGAGGAGATTATACGACGTGGGCTCAGGCGCATTTAATGGGACCATTGGGTCCTCGTCCAGGAGCTGCACGGGATCTACTAGCTGGGCCGGGTAGAGCCAAGGGGAGAGCGGTAGAGGCGGTAGTCGCCCCGGGAGCAGGAGCAGGTGGAGCTAGAGCTGGAGCTGCTAGAGTTACTACCGGTGGGTCCAGAAGTCTCATGGGACGTCCCTACTTACATGGTGGGCCACCCATTCGCCTTTTATGTTCCTATTCCTCTGACTCTAGAGTTTAAAGCTGATATCACTTTGGTTTATCCTTACACCTTCTTTTCCTTCCACTTTTGCTTCCCTCTTTGTTTAGTTTATTCAAACTATATCTTCTTTTCACAAGTTAATCAGGCGTGGTTGGATTGTGTGATGCTTCTGTTGTCAGGGTACATGGAACTAATTCGTCAGCAAGATACCATTATTCGGGCCACCGGCATTGCTTTGCCCCAGTAGCCATAGTGAGTATCTTTTGTCTTCTTTAGCACTTTTTCGTATCCAGTACTTATCTTTATCTCCTTTTGATAGCCACGGCTCTAGTTCTTAGCCTATCACAGCTGCAGGTTCCCATTCTAGGCCCAACACGAGGTCGTGGGTCTCATGCCTCCTCCCAACCTTCCTGTACTCGAGGATCTATTTCATTTGCTCAGAGTCGTTCTCGAGTCATATCTTCTTCTTCTGAGAATTACAGCGATGAAAGTGATGATCTTGAGGTACTGTTTGACTTGTCCGAGGCTAGCCCTTCAGACATCAATCCCTCTTACCGGCGAGTCTGTCAGAGGCATTAGAGAAAGTTAAGAGATTCTCTCTTCTCCTGACTACATTTATTCCATAGTTTTGATAAATTCTAGCACATTCTGATATACTTGATTTTTTGGGCCTGCGTGCCCCAATTTTATTGGTTAATGGGCCTGGGTGTCCCTGCTTCATACATTTGATACATTTAAGCATTCGTGCCATTTGCTTTTCTGTATATATGTGACTGCTTGCATGGTTTTGCCTTTATTAATGCTTAAACTGTTTTTGAAGTACGATGCATGATATAGGTCTTAAATCACCGTCTAACTTATGAAAAATTTTATTTTTATTCTTAACACAAAGAATGATTCATCTGAGGGTAACGGAGATCACAAAACACAAGAGATGCAAAAAGAGTACAAAAAGGGGGCACCTGCAACCTTTGAATGTGGTGGTCACAGGGTTTGAACCTTGCGGTCACAAGGAAGTACAAGAGGCAGATCACGGTCGCAAGGATGGGAAGGTTGCGGCCTTGTACTAGATGTTGCGATTATCCTTTTGAATATTACGGTCGCTCACTCTAAGGTTACGGTCGTAGGAATCTTTGGATTTCTTCGAGCTTTTTGATGTTCAGTCTCCGTATACCTTATATATATGGACCAAGGTCCCCCATTTTCTGTCACTTTCACCTCAATGGCTCCTTTCATGGCTTACTCTCTGCATGGATAGAAGAGTTTTCACTCATCGAGCATATTAACTTTACCTCGTTTGGTATTAACTCTCTATTTTTTGTGATAGTTGTTAAAATCAACAAGCTGCTACTGAAGGCGGCTGCACAATTGTAGGATCCACAATCCCATGTTTTTCGCTTCAGCCTTGAAGAACTATGCCCCATTATGGAAGAGTTTGCTACTATTCTGAACCTCACCTTGAGAAGGTCTGTTGTCATGTCGACTTTCTTTCTTTCTAATTGGTAGCAGATAATACAACTTTGTGGCTTATCCAAGATGTATGCTTCCCTCTTGACATCTGATAACTACCACGACATTCCCTGGATTATAGATAGATTCTGGCCTACCGATGACCTTAGTGATCTTGGTTTTAAGTTGTGGCGCTGTTATGCTTTGTGTTTCTGCCTTCTTGCTCGCTACCTCCTGGGTCCCTCTGATGGACGAGCCAGTTGCTTGCTAGTTGACATTACGGGTCAGATGTGGTCAGATAAAGACTTTGTCCCAATAATATTTGCTGAGACTCTGATTGGCCTGGATGTTGTTCATCGATGCGCGACTACTACTTTTACTAACAACCCTTTATTTTTTTAGGTAAACTCAAGGTCTTTCTTTTTAGCAATTCTTTATTAGCATGTCTTCGGCGTTTCCAACCTTTCAAAGCGCCTGTGCGCTGCCCCTCGGCCCCTCATAAACACACAACCCTCTTTCATTGAAGGGAGCAGATTAACCACCTCCTATTTGCCTCTTTCACGAATCTTCAACGACCAATTAATCCTCTCACTGGGCCTTTATCGAGGGCCCTCCTGCTGTGCCCTCAAGGGGGTTAGTTTCACCCCAACTCAACCATCACGGGTGCGTTCATGCTGATCTATAGACCATGATTACCCAAAATCCTTGCACTCTCATATACTTTGGTGTCGTCTGAGGCCGCTCTTTTGGTTTTATGGCTAGCTCCCTTCTACCCCTTCATCTAGTTCAGACTCGAGTGCTAAGGACCCATCATCATGTTCTTCATGGCCGTTTGCATCATCTTCTATCCCTTCATCTAGCCTAGGCTCAGACTTCAAGGGCTCATCATCATGCCCTTGCCCATCTCGTAGTCCTCGTCAGCCATTTTTGCAAAACTGATTAATCGCTCACTCCTTCGCTCTCCCTCACTCCTTTGCTTGCAGAACTGAAATCTCCTTTTCCACTTTTCTCTCCTTTTGCTTTATGTCTCTTGGCTTATACTGCTAACCTCTATTTTTGCTTTATTTCTCACTTTATTTTATCGCACATCTCTCTTTTTACTAATTTCTATCGATTTTTACCTCTTAAACTCTTTTATAGATCTAGCTGATCGAGAAGGTGAACCTTATGTAGCAACCAGCTACAGACTGGTACAATGTTGCGGCCCTTATCTATCATTTTTACTATTCAATATACACTACTGAGACAGCTTGGAAGTAGTACCTTTCTTCTCTGACGAGAGTAGACATTACTTGGCTGTGCTCTTGGTGGTGGATCCCTATCATGACCTTGACCACTATGGACCATCTCGGTGTCTTATTGATCGGCTTGTGATTGTCCACTTTCTATTACCCACACCGAATCATGCGGCAGTTTGGTCAGAGTCAAATCATATATCGTGGTGATCGGGGTCATATGTGTCTTTCCTTCAGGCCCCATTTCTGGCAAAGTATCAGGAGGCTTGGCTTTCTCGTTCACTGATGGGGATGTAGAAGCTGTAGTATTTAGAGCTTCCCCAAAAAGTATAAGGCATAGCTAATCCAGGATAGAGAGAAATGAAACAAAGAGGAAGGAAAACGAGAGTCAAAGAGGAGGAAGATTTGAGTGACTTGCTTGGCTTTTCAAGATGCCATAGCTTTCTTTTTGTTTTTAGAGTTTGGGACTTGCGCGTTGTGGCGTTGGGATTTAGGGGTTTTTGAAAAATGTTGAAAATAAGAAATTCAAAAAATGTTCAGAAAAATCTTTTAACACCTTGAAAACCAAATTTTAAAAATCCTTTTTTGTTGAAACTGGAGTCGCCACTTAGTTTCTAAGAAAAAAATTAAGCAAAACAAAAATAGTTACTGATCTTTAAAACGTTTAACCAGATAAAGAGGGTTCGGGGGTTAATGTACGAATTGGGAAAGGTGTTAGACACTCCGTTCGCCCAACCATAATATTAGCATCTATTAATCATCATTGATTCTTTAATAGAATTTATCAAATGCATACAAATAAAAAAAATAAAGTTAAAGAAGAAACATCCAAAATCAAATATAAAAAATACATAACACTTGTACATAGCATTCCAAATCAAAACAAATAAAGGGGTAAAATTCTAAGTTCTATAGCGTACAATTTCTAACTAAATGATACATGGAACATTCCCTCATGAATATTCATGTATAAAAAAAAATAATCTATCATGATTTAAATGAAAGAGCAAAAATAAGCAAAATGTTGTTAAAATTATCTAAACATAATTTGTTACAAAAGTTAAACTAAACTATCCTAAACATACTTTTAAGTAAAGAAACTAAAACATGCATTAATGTTAACATGATAAATTAATAAAAGAAATAAAAAATACAAAACAAAAGCTACATAAAAAGAATCCTATAAAAGAAAGTTCATAAAAGAAGCTTATACTAAGATGAAAAATGTTAGAAAATGCTTATTAACAAAAGAATAATCTAGTTATCCACTTTTGCATTCTTTTAAAAGAGACAGAAGAAAATAAAAAGAAAAGAAAGAAAAGAAAATTACTCTTAGAAAAGAAATTTAGTTTAAATGGCTTTTTGTAATTTTTGAGTTTAACAAAATAAAAAAATAAAAATGAAGTACATGTTGTAAAAGAAAAATAAAGCTATAGGGAAAGAAAAAGAAAAGAAAGTTTGAAAAAAAAATACAAACATTAAAAGAAATACTAACAAAGAATAATTAAACTAATCACTAGAAGAGGAAGAAAAGAAAATAGAACATTATAAAGAATTTTAAAACTAATTACCAAAATACTAGAGAGGAGAACTACACTACCGTTAAAAGAAAAAAAAAGAAAAGAAAGGAAAAATAAAAGCTACAAAAGGAACATTTAGCTAAAAATAAATAAAATAGAACATTAGTATTAATGTTAAAAGAAAAAAAATAAAAATAAAATAAAGTAGTAATAAAAAGAAATTAAACTAACTAAAATGAAATAAAGAGAATAAATGTTAGAATATTAAAAGGCTACATTGAACTAACTATTACAAGAACATAAATGCTAGAAATATAGAAAGAAAAGAAAAGAAAAAGAAATACTAAAAGAAATTGAACTAATATTAGAACAAAAGAAAACAAAATGAAAAGAAAACAAAGAAAATAAAGAATAACCAAGCAATTATTAGAAAATATGAATATAATATTAACAATTATATTCACATGAATGTTAGTGCATTGATAATAACAATTAACAATATTATAAGTTGTAATTGCCAAAATATATTATCACTTATTTAATGAATTAATTAAAGAAAAAGATAATGTGCTTAGTGTGAAAGTGTAAACTAAGCAATTAAAAAAAGATTAAACTAAATGAAGGAAAGTAAGTAAGAAGTAAGGTTAACTATTCAAATGAAAAAAATACACAAATTAAAATGAATTTAACCCGATCACTCTGAAATAGAGAAAATTGAGTTAGAAGGATCAGAGATCAAAACAAGGTACCTAAATTGTCAGAGAATCCTCAAGTCAGGAATGTACCTCAATGGTCCAATTCTCGGGTGGTGATCCAAGCAAGGCTTCAATATAGGCGTCGGAGGTTTGAATCTCGGTATTTTAACAGGGGTTCAGCGTCGGGACTTCAAATTGCTCAACAACTCGGCAGAGCTTCTCTTACTAAATCTCTCACTAATTTTCTGTCCTCAAAACATACCAGGGGGTACGGTATTTATAGAATTTTTCAACTAATGAGATGCTCACACATTCTGGGACACGTTAGGGTTTTTGGAGTTGGCGGCCGCCGGGTATGAACATGGCTGTCGCCACATCAAAAGAAGCTTCCAGAAGGTTCTACTGGTGGTCTCCATAATGCAAGTTGGCGGTCACCATGTTGGAGTTGGAGGCCGTCATGTTAAAGTTGGAGGCCGCCATGTTGGAGTTACTTGCATAACAAGTTATTGGTGGTTCGACATAATTTTGTTAGTTTTGACAGTTTTGATGATTGCGTTCAAATACCGAGCTTGGATCACTTCCCGATGATCGAACTGAAGCACTATTTCAGCTATTTTCATCATCGGATTCACTTAAGATTAGACGGGGTGGAATTGGGTTGTCTACAATTGTCCCTTTTTGATATAACTTGTGTAGCAACGTGTGGAGCAAGTTATATCAAAGATCCAGAGATAACATCCATTTAACTGAGCCATCAATCTTAGGCCTCAAACATACAAGCATGCATATGATGCTGGTCGTACTCGAATTTTTTTCGGGCTGCCTACGTACCCCCTTTGCTTGGGATCAGACCAAAACATAGTTCCTAGGACAAAATACAAGGATGCAAGATAAGAAACATGATGCAGATGCTAATATGAACAAATGTTAGCATGATGCAGGTAGGTATAGTGTAATGCAAACACGAGTCAGTTTAAGGTCGTGATAAGGACTGATAAGTCAGTTTAGGGTCATGAGGAGGACCGACGAGTCAGTTTAGAGTTATGAGAAGGACCGATGAGTCAGTTTAAGGTCATAAGGAGAACCGACGAGTTAGTTTAAGGTCGTGAGGAGGACCGTCGAGTCAGTTTAAGGTCATAAGAAGGACCGATGAGTCAGTTTAGGGTCATGAGAAGGACCGATGAATTAGTTTAAGGTGATGAGAAAGATCGACGATTTAGTTTAAGGTCGTGAGGAGGATCGTCGAGTCAGTTTAGGTCATGAGAAGGATCAAGGAGTCAATTTAGGGTCATGAGAAGGACCAACAAGTCAGTTTAAGGTCATGCGGAGGACCGATGAAAAAAAAATTGAACTAATAGGTCGAGTTAAGATTTTAAAAATTCGGGACGAGGTGCGGGATAGAGTTATGACTTAGATTAGATTTATCGGAAGTGAGATTAAAAGCCAAGTTACAGCTTAAAGTTAATCTTATCAGAGAGATCGCGAATTAAATTTGGGATGAGGTGTGAGATAGAAATAATTCAAAGCCAAGTCAAGGCTTAAAACTATTTTTATCGGGAGGAATAACCATAAATTAATAGGTCGAGTAAAGACCTAAAAACTCGGAAGCCTAGCGCACTAGGGCTTTGAGAGATTTGCCTAGCGCACCAGGGCTTGGAACATAGGATGCCTAGCACATTAAGGTTTGGGAAGCCTAAGACGCCTTTTGAACTTAGGACCTAGACGCATTATGGACTAGGGTTTAAAGAAAACCTAAGACACCTTATGAACTTAGGACCTAGACGCCTTTATGGACTAGGGTTTTGAAAAAAACCTAAGACACCTTATGGACTTAGGATCTAGACGCCTTATGGACTAGAGTTTGAAGAAAACCTAAGACACCTTAGGACCTAGACGCCTTATGGACTACGGTTTGAAGAAAACCTAAGACACCTTATTGACTTAGAACCTAGACGCCTTATGGACTAGGGTTTGGAGAAAACCTAAGACACCTTATGGACTTAGGACCAAGACGCCTTATGGACTTAGGACCTAGACGCCTTATGAACTAGGGTTTGAAAATATCCTACGACACCTTCTGGACTTAGGACCTAGTCGCCTTATGGATTAGGGTTTAAAGAAATCCTAAGACACCTTATGTACTTATGACCTAGACACCTTATGGACTAGGGTTTGAAGAAAAACCTAAGACACCTTCTAAACTTCGGACCTAGACGCGTTATGGACTAGGGTTTGAAGAAAAATCTAAGACACCTTTTGGACTTAGGACCTAGACGCCTTAGGAACTAGTATTTAAAGAAAACTTAACACACCTTATGGACTTAGGACCTAGACGCCTTATGGACTAGGATTTGGAGAAAACCTAAGACACCTTCTGGACTTAGGATCTAGACACCTTATGGACTAGGGTTTGAAGAAAAACCTAAGACACCTTCTGGACTTAGGACCTAGACGCCTTATGGACTAGGGTTTTAAGAAAAACCTAAGACACTTTCTAGACTTAGGACCTAGACGCCTTATGGACTAGGGTTTAAAGAAAATCTAAGACACCTTCTAGACTTAGGACCTAGATGCCTTATGGACTAGGGTTTGGAGAGAACCTAAGGATCGTCACTCACACACGAACCTAGGGTTAAAAAGATTTGCCTGGCGCACCAGGGCTTAGGGAACCTAGGGATTGTCTTACGAACCTAAAACCTAGACAACGCTTCGCATATGACTAGGATTTGAAAGAAGTTTGTCTGGCACACCAGGGCTTGGATCAACGAACCATTGCTGAGAGCTGCTACATAGCTTTTAAGATCCACGAGCTCATGTTTTCTGCTTTGGTTATGAAGAGTTATGCCCCACTGTAGAGGTGTTTACCGGCATTCTTAATCTCGTCCCACGGGAGTTCATGCCAATACTTTCTACGTTCATCATACATCCTTGTGGCCAAAAGATTTCTTTCTTCATCCATGGGGATTCACTAGACACAAATTTTGTCCTACCGGTGCCCTTGGTGACTTCAACTTTTAGTTACGATGCCATTTTGTTCTGTGCATCTGTCTACTTGTCTGGTGCCTTCCGGTTTCTTGTAACGGCCAAGTTAGCACTATTCTGGTGGACATTGTTGAGCAAATAAGGGCAGAAAAAGACTTTCTGCCCCTAGTTTTGGCTGAGACCCTGATTGATCTAGATGCTACCCATCAGGAAATAACCCCGTCTTTTGTCGGTAGTTCTCTTCTTCTCCAAGGCAAAACTCAAATCTCCCGTTATCTCCGCTCTTCTCTCCTTTTGTCAATTTTTCTCGAGTTTTACCTCTCTTCTCTCATTTTGCTGATTTCTGTCGAATTTTACCGCTTTTCTCTCCTTTTGCTGATTTCTCTCAAATTTTACCGCTTTTCTCTCCTTTTTCACTATCACACATTTCTCCTTTTGCTGATTTCTCTCGATTCTTACATCTTTTATCTCTTTTCAGATATGTCTAATAGAGAAGGTAATGTTAGGATTGGTATATTAAAAATCATATTTTTAGTATTTAATTTTATTTTTAATAAAATTAATTTTCTATTTTATAAGAATTTTTATGAGTAATGTATGTATATTATTTATTTGTTATGTACGGATGTCCAATATTCTATATAGTATTTAATATGGTGTGTAGAGTACGACTTACACACAGAAGACCAGATTTTAGATTCTTACAAAATATAAGTTTTATGTTCACCGTTTAGATGAAAATAGACATACCATCAGTACGACTGTGGTACAGAGTTTTAGTAAGTCTGTCTTGATTATGGAAGACAGATAATAGCGCCGTCTATTGTTCCGACTCTCTGTACCAGTATATTTTGTGTGTATTGAATGGGATATTTAGAGTAATTAATTTAGTACTGATTACTGACTATATAAATTAATTCACACTCCAAGGTTATTATGAATAGTGCTTATCCTCTTAATCCTGAAATAATTATTGATTTGCATATATTTAATATTCGTTGTTTTGATTCATTAGAGGGTGCGATCTTATATGGGTCTATATTTCCGGTGAGTTGGATAGCGGTATTATTTATATGGAAAATATTAATTATTGGCGAAATCTACGTCCCGATGATCAGGATTGAAGATACTCCCTTAAGGAAGCTTATTAGTTTTGACTAGGCCAAACCTTGCAGGTGAATTTAATTATCCGGCGGTCAAATAAGTTAAGCAGAAGAGTTTAAGGAATATCAAGATGCCAATTAAATTAAATTGTCAGTAATTAAATTTAATTGGCAAGTCTCGGTAATCTTAACGTTGGGAGAAATAGTAAGCATTTAATAACAGGAGCTCAATACAAGAAGGTCTTGAGATTATGGATCAGAGTGCGATTACAGTTCTTTAGTGGTGTGCACTGTAGTTCAGTGTTTTATAGAAATTATAAAAACCGCTACGTCTTTCCATATTTACAGAAATCGCTCGTAGGTATCTGTATTCCACTGGAAGTCTAACTCATAATTACTCCCCAAGTCCCTACTGTAGTCCTATATATACGCGGGTAGGCTGAACCAATTTGAGATTGATACATCATTATCAGATAGTTCATATCTCATATATTATTATGATATTATTTTTGTCTTTTAAGACTTGAATATATCCGGATTCTGCTGGTACGAGTTCTCAAAGGATCATAGTTCACACTACGTTCGAGGATCGCCTAAGGAAATACGGTAGAAGATCTGACCAGAGTTTTAACTCGGAATCAAGTGGTAGTTGAAGATTAGATCGACAAGAGGTATTCATCTAAATTAACTTTGGTTGCACGGGTTTTATTTTGATCGTTCTTCGTCAAAAGTTTAATCTGGAGCCCGTTTTGGCGTTTGCCCGTCCAGTTAATTTTTACCGAAAATCATTTTACAAAAACAATGATCTTGGCAGTATTGCCTCCATCAAATTGGTATCAGAGCCGTTTTATTTTTTATTTACGGTTTATCGAGGCATGATAGATTTAGAACTGTGCTAATTTTGTTTTGCAGGCGTTCTAATTCTGATTTCATGATCATCATTTATTTTCATGTTTGATTGAATGCGTGGATGATTATTATTATTTTTTTAATCACAGAAGTTGACCGTGATAGATCAATTGGTTGTGAACTATACGGAAGCATAGGATCAATGTAAATATTATTGTTATTCGATTTCTAGTTTTTTTTTATTTTATGAAATTAAAAAAAAAAGAAGAGAAGAATGAAGAACAAATTCGATAAAAATTAGAAGCAAGCTGTTTCCAGTGGAGCCAAACACCAGCAAGCAGCTTCAGTGTGTTTTTTCTTTTGAAAAAGCAAGAGAGCAATTTCCGAAACAATGAGAAAAAATCGAACCAGTGGTTTTTTTTTTCAAAATAGTGGCTCCAATCAAAGTCCAGTGCACCGTTCCCAAGCAGAAGCCAACGCCTAACAGGTGGTTTCCAATTAAAAAAGCAACAGTGAAGCAATTCCATCCCAGGAGCGCCAAACAAGGCGCAGAAGGCAGCACAGTTTCCATCAGCGCCAAAGCCTTACACGGCACAGTGGCACTAGCTTCCAAAGCCTCCAAGCAGCAGCTATCCCAAAAGACCCACTGTGCAAATTTTTATTTATTGGTGAAGTAAACAGGATTCCCAATAATTTTCAACCAAGTGGTGCAAGAAGCCCAGCGGTTACCAAAAAGTGTGATTCCCCAAAGCTGCGGCAATCACAGGTTGCGTTTGATTGGGTTTTGGGAATTGGCAAAAACAGGTTGCGTTTGATTGGGTTTTGATTGCGTTTGATTCCAATCAAAAAGCCAGACAAGGCCCTGAGTGATTCGGCATCTTTGGATGAACAAACAAGTGGCCTTTTGATCCGAAACAGAAGCTTGAATAAACCGCAGCAGCGGTTTGAAGCCATCCCCAACAGTAGCGGCATTCTTTTTGTGGATGATCCAAGTGGTTTTAACAAAGCATTGGTTTCCAAGTGTGATTCCCAAGCGGCAAAGTGGATTCCAAACACTGGGATTATTGAACCTGCCGTGTTTAGTGCTGTTTTGATTGATTTGATATATCTCGATAATATCAAGAAATTATGATGCTAACAGGATACTGAAAGCTTATCTCTTAACAGGAGATTGAAATTTTTTAGAATTTCAATCCGATCATAAAATTGAGATTTATATTTATTTTGCATTTAATTTATTTTTATATATTAATTGCGTGGATAGTATTTGTCGGTTTTATTTATCATGTTAATTTAATTAATTCGAATATTCGATTTTAATTAAAATATTTTGTAATAAAAAATAAAATTAAGTTTTTTTTTAATTAATTTTAATTAAATGAAAAAACTTTAGATATTTTATTTTTTTCAAAATATCACGTTTAAGTTGATTTTTTAAAAAAAATCAGATATCTTTGAAAAATGTGAAAATTAATTCTGGATTTTGAATTAATAAAATGAAAAAATATTTAATCAAAATAAATTATTATTTTTTGAAAAATGTGGAACGAAAAATAAAATAAATAAATACCTTTAATCACTACCTTAACTGAAAAGCTAAAGAAAAAACTGTGCATTTATTAAATTTTATTTGTTACGTATTTAAACATGAAAAGATGGTTTGATAAATTAGAATTTTTAGAATCGTGTACACGGAAATATGTTTAATTCTTTCAGATCGTGTGACTTTCGAAAGATGGTTTGATAAACCTAAATTTTTAGAATCGTGTACACTGAAAGATGTTTGATTCTTTCAGATCGTGTGGCTTTCGAAATTAATAAATTTATTTTAATTAAATAAATTCTTATAACCCTCAAAAATATTTTAAAAATCTAAGTGGGAGAGAAAATTTATTCACAGATAAATCTCGCGGTCTCCATTACCAGTTTGTAGGCAATGCAATTAAACCCTCGTGTCGGCAGTAAGACCTTCCTCCCAAACGGACAGATTAATTGCGGTATCACAAGTACAAACCTCTTTTATGGATAATTCTTGATAATTGTTAGTGTTGATCACTTCTCCAACTGAATGGTTCATTGCGAAGCGATTAATTTAGAATTAGGTGATGGTTAACACTTTGCTGTTTATAATAGTATCTTCTGCAACTGAGTCGTTGCTATTATATACTTAACCAAAACTATGTTAGCTATTTAATTTTACTTGGCATGGTTACTTGCCTAGATAGTAAAATTAAAAGGAATTGGCATGTCTGATCTTATGATGGATAGTAAACGCCCACCAAACGTAGCATGCTATTCACAGGTTACTTGGCTGCTGGCGAATTAATTTTAAAATGGTAGAGGGAACCAAATTAAAATAAATTTAAAATTTTTCTCATCATAATTAACGGTTTTTTAATTATGTAATTCTCAGGATTAAAATAGATTTCAACCCACTCGCTTCAATACTCAAATAAAACAAACTTACGGGACCAAATTTTGTTGACTGGAAATATAACTTGGATATAGCTTTAACTATAAATAGTATTCCTTCAATACCAGAAAATGTGTCTATTTTAGAAAAAGGTTCTTTTTCGGGACCGAAAGGTATGAAGAAGAAAATGGTTCAGAAACAGGAAAACACATTTTCCAGGGTAGTTAGTGGGACACGGACTTGTGTGAAAAAGCCGAAAGGCAGATGTTTTCACTGCAATTAAACCCGGTACTAGAAAAAGTTATGTCTAGTATTTCTCAGAAGGCGGAACAAACACGGTAATTTCTGTTCACTGGTTGTGGAAACATATTTAGTGGTGTTATTTATCAGTACCTAGTGTGTAGATACGGGAGCCACTAATTATGTCTGCAATTCATTGTAGGAGTTCTAGAAAATTCGACAACTTAATAATGGAGAGATTTACCTGCATATAGGCAATGATACAAAGGTAACAGCAGTTGCAGTAGGAGATGTCATCTCAATTTTGGTAGAGATCGGATTTTAATATTAAGAGATTATCTTCATGTACCTGCCATTAGAAGGAACTTAGTTTTCATTTCTGGATTCGGTAAAGACGGATATTTTATTTATTTTAATAACTCTGTGGTTATTAAGGATAATAAACGGGTTATCTGTTCTGGTACATTGGTGGATGATCTTTATATTATTACTCCAATCTCTCATACACTACAACTGACTGAAACGAATAATACATCTATATTACCATATAAGAGAAAGTTTTCTTTTTTAATGAACCAAACGTTTCTTTGGCACTTACGCTTGGGTCATATTAATCTAAAAAGGATAAATAGACTGATAGCAGATGGACCTTTAAGTTCATTGGAAGTGGAGGCACTTCTAGTCTGTGAATCTTGCTTAGAAGGTAAGATGAGCAAGAGGTGCTTTTCGGCCAAAGGCTATAGAGCTAAAGAACCGTTGGAGCTGGTTCATTCTGATGTGTGTGATTCTATGACAATCCGGGCTAGAGGTGGCTTTGAGTACTTTGTCAGTTTCATTGATGACTACTTATGGTATGGATACATTTACCTGATGCACCATAAATCTGAATGATTTGAGAAATTCAAAGAATTCAAGGCGGAGGCAGAGAAGCGTCTAGGTAAAAGTATCAAATCACTACGATTCGACTGTAGTGGGGAATATCTCTTTGAAGAGTTTCAAGACTACTTATCATCAGAGGAGATTACATTCCAGTTGACTGCACCTGGCACTCCTCAACAGAATGGTGTAGCAGAAAGAAGGAATATGACTCTTATGGAGATGGTAAGGTCAATGATGAGTTACTCAGGTTTACCACATTTGTTTTGGGGACTCGCTTTAGAGATAGTGGCTTACATTCTGAACATGGTACCTTCTAAGTCAGTACCTTCTACTCCCATAGAATTGTGGACCGGGCATAAGACTAGTTTGAAGCATATTTAGATTTGGGGGTGTCTAGCACATGTGCTGAAAGGGAATGCGGGTAAGTTAGAACTGAAGACAAAAGTCTGTTTCTTTGTGGGGTATCCTAAGGGAACGAAGGGTGGTCTATTTTATAATCATAAGGATCAGAAGGTCATTGTTAGCACTAATGCTCGATTCTTGGAAGAGGATTATATTATGGACCACAGGCCCAATAGCAAAATTGTTCTAGAAGAACTGAGAGAAAATACCAGTAGAACGGAAGAGGAACCACAAGTCATTGATATTCCATTACCTAGTCGTAGTGGGAGGATTATCAGGACAGGTGCAAATCAAGAACAGGGTGCTGATGCAGAGGGTTCAGATTCTGCGCAGCCTGTTACTGCTAGTACACAAACACAGCTAGTGCCTCGTCATGGTGGGAGGGTTGTTCATCAACCTAACCTGTATATGTTCTTGGGAGAGTCTTTAGACAGGATCCCAGCAGAACTGGATACCGAGCCTTGTAACTACAATAAAGCACTACAAGATAAAGATACAGATCTTTGGTAAAGGGCTATGAATTCAGAGATGAAATCTATGTATTCCAATAAGGTCTGGGAACTTGTAGAACCACCCGAAGGGATAAAACCCATTAGATGCAAGTGGATCTACAAGAGAAAGAGAGGAGTAGACGAGAAGGTTGAAACATCCAAAATTAGGCTTGTTGCTAAAGGGTTCACTCAGAAAGAAGGGATCGACTATGAGAAAACCTCTTCGCCGGTAGCCATGCTTAAGTCTATCCGAATTCTCTTATCCATTACTGCACATTTTGATTACAAAATTTAGAAAATGGACATCAAGACAGCTTTTCTTAACGGAAGTCTTGACGAATGTATCTATATGATACAACCAGATGGATTCATTGCAAAGGGCTAGGAACACATGCTGTGTAAGCTTAAGAGATCCATTTATAGACATAAGTAGGCATCGAGGTCTTAGAACACTCGATTTGATCAAGCTATAAAATCTTATGATTTTGATCAAAGTTCGGATGAGTCCTGTGTGTACAAGAAGCGTGACGAAAGCGTGGTGATCTTCTTAATACTTTATGTAGACGATTTACTTATCGAAAATGATGTGGGGGTATTATCTACAGATAAAGTATGGTTATATGGGCATTTCGATATGAAGAACTTGGGAGAAACCAGTCACATCCTTGGGATCAAGCTTATGCGAGATCGAAAACAAAAGATGTTGGGCTTATCACAAGCAAAGTATATCGATGATATCCTTGCTCGTTTTTGCATACAGGATTCCAAGAAAGAGTTTCTCTCTTTCAGTCATGGAATCACTCTATCTAAGGATCAGTGTCCTAAGACACCTGATGAGATAGAGAAGATGAAGGCGGTTCCTTATGTTTCGGGCGGTTCCTTATGTTTCGGCAGTAGAAAGCCCCATGTATGCTATGCTTTGCACTAGAAACAACATCTGCTTTGCCGTTGGCACAGTTAGCAGATATCAGTCTAACCTAGGACAAGAGCATTGGATTGCGGTAAAGAATATAATCAAGTACCTGAAAAGGAATAAAGATTATATGTTGGTTTACCAAGTAGACAGTCTAATACCTTTGGAGTACACAGACTCAGATTTCCAGTCTGATAGGGATTCCCAGGTACCAGGTATGCTTCGGCTATCTTCTTCAGATACCCTTGTACGCGGAACAGAATTTGTAGTCTTCTTTCATCGAATAAGACATGTTCTTCCATCTAATTCCTCTGCCATTCTTCTGCGAGTTGAGCCACATCTTATACTTCTTGATCCTTTTAAAGAATTTCTACAGCACTATGATATGGTTGTCTCGATCTTCGGACTTCACAATCATACTGCTTACATACACTTCGACTTCCTTGTGTATCATGTCATGCAATAAGGTAGTTGTAGCCTTTTGATATGTTGCCCCAACATTCTTCAAATCGAATGGCGTCACGCGGTAACAGTAGGTGCCCCATAACGTAATGAATGCCATTTTTTCTCTGTCTTCACGGTCCATTAAGATTTGATTATACCCGGAGAAGCCATCCATAAACGATAAAAGAGCGTGTCCCGCTGTTCTATCCACCAAGACGTAAATATGTGGTAATAAAAAGTCGTCTTTCAGACTAGCTTTGTTGAGATTCTAAAAATTCACACAGACTCAGATGCATCCATCCTTCTTTAAGATCGGCACAATGTTGGTCACCTGCTTCGGATACTTGGTTACCATAAGAAATCCAGCATTGATTTACTTGATGACTTATTCTTTGATCTTCAGAGCCCATTCTAGCCGTATCCTTCTCAATTTCTATTTGACTGATTTGGCATCGGGATACAAAGAGATATGGTGTTAGATAATATCGGGATTAATTTCGGGTATATCTTCGTATGATCATGCAAAAATGTCTTTGAATATTTTTACTAAAGTCATTAATTGTTCACGTTCAACTAAAAATAAAGAAGAACCAATTTGGACAATTTGTGGGTTAATTTCATTATCCAGATTTATTGACAAATTTTTTTCAATTATTGGTTGAGCACGCATTTCTTCTTCTCTTTTTATTAAAACTTTTACTTCTTCAGGGACATCCCCTTTGAATTGAAAATCTTCAGAAAGTGTACAAAATAAATGAAGCAAAGAAAAATAATCAGAATCTTTATTTATTTCATTGATATCAAAGAGAGTACAGATTATAAAATTGAAAGCAAAAGAAGAGGGTGCACAGATAGACGTGCCCTCGAACTCGTCACCCAACTGATCAGAACAAAGTAGAAACTTACAAGACTTTGACTTGACTCGAGACTTAAATCATGTAAATTACAAGAATTTAAAAAGCAGTTGTGACATTCGATGCAGATGGAGGTGGAATGACCTTATTGTCAATGAGATCCTGAATGTCATGGGGGGAGTTTCAGACAGTTGTCAGTTGGGTGTCCATGGCTCTTATGGTAAGAGAAATGTAGGGTGGGATCGTAGCGTAGCGGTAAAGGGTTAGGAGGCGGCATTGGATCAAGAAGCTTTGTCATTCTTTTCTCGACAAGTCGATTCATGGCCGTGGTCAGAGAAATATTAAGGGGAGTGAAAACTCTCCTTGGCTTTTTCAGCTACGACGGCTAGTTTTTTTTGGGAGGAGGTAATGAAGGTGAAGAATTTGGTCGATCTGATTGGGGGTTTAGCAAATTCACGTCATTAGAGCGAGGTTCAGGGTTAGTGGATGGGTAAGGTCTTCTCGGGTTTTAATTCAGCTCGACCTCCTCGATATCACCAGACTGGATTACATCTTCTATCTGAACCCCAGCATCAAACAACTGCTCGAATGTGGAGAGCGGTTGTGTGATTAGATGACGTTTCAGGGGGGTTGTAGATTCTTGACTAAAATTCTCACCTATTCCTTTTCTGCTGGTTGGTTGTCATTTTAGTTGCCTTTGCTCTCCACCTGGTCAAAAAGTCCACAAATAACTCTCTACTTTCTCGACGAGTGGTCTCCAGCTCTCAAGTGATTACATCTAGCTGGATATTATAGCTATACTGGCTGACAAATGCCGTAGCTATGCCATCCCAGGTTCTGGTCTTTGCTACATCGAGGGAGAGGAACCATTTTTGGGCTACCCCAGAAAGAGATCAGTGAAAGAGCTGGACCTTCAGTTGGTCATCAATTTCCATTGGCGATAGGATACCAACATACATTCGGAGATCAATTTTAGGGTTTCCGATTTCGTCGAATTTTTCCATGTCGAGCATTTTAAACTTTTCCAGGAGCTTAGCGTCTGAAAACAGGCAGAGTCCCACTACATCGAGCATATATTCTTCGACTCCCTTGGCCTTTCTAAGGGCCTTCTCTATTTGATCAATTTTCTCAGCCAATGCAAATTCTTTGAACTGTGCAGTGTTCTCTTCTTCTACCACCATCGGGCGGGAAACCCGAGGCGGCACAACAACTTGCGGTGCCTCATGTCCTTGGTTATGTCCTAGAAGTCTTCGCCATTCTCATTTGTATCCTCCGACTGTCCATTCACAACAGGCATATAAGCCTGAATTGCTCGGACCTGCGCCTATAATTAGTTTTGAGCTTGGGTCTGCTGCTCCACAGCTCCATAGCTCTCTGTATCTCAGTAATAGCTCTCATTAGAGCTGTCAAGTTAACTTCGTTCTCTACCATTTTTGATGACTCAGCTGACTGTTCAGATATTCTATAGAGTCTACCTGACCCTGATCTTGCCCAAATGCGAGTCGACTGTAATCTTTTTGGCTCAATGATTAGACCCGATGAAAACCTGAATTGCTAGATACAAAATAACCGTTTAAAAGCGCTTCCCAGACAAGAATTCTGATGACAGATAGCAAACATTCCAGATTTTTGAAATAGCAAATCATAGGTAGATAATTACTGAAGCTGAAACAATGCCCCTGTCGGGCCCATACTAGCAACGTAACAACAAGACGACCCAAAAAATAGAATGATGGCTAAGAAGGGGATCAACTAAATTCTAGGGGAAGATTTGTCTGAAACGGACAGCACTCTGGCAAGAAAACAAAGCTATGCTGACTGAACTGGTTCGACCTAAAAATTTTATAACAGTAAAGAACTAACTCTCACGGGTATGACAAGAGTTTGAAAGAAACGAGCCTATGTTAAGGACGAGAAAACTAACGACCCGAGAAGAACCCAGAGGAGAGAGAAACTACCCTAGAGGCTTTAAAACAAAACACGAGCGGGACCCCGAGAAAAAAACTATGGCGTAAGAACCAAATATGGTGAAAGACAAAGTTCGGATAAAAACTCGAGGGAAAAGCTAACCTAATCAAAGGACAACAGAAAACCTGGGTCGAACCTGAAAAAGGAACTAGCTTAAGCCCAAACAAAATAATCCTAACAATATGCAAACAAAACATACAAAAAAAAAACACATAATCCTACCAGGGTTAGTAGCACCTAATGGGGGGTTCTAAGTTCACTATATGCAAAAGGCTGATTTTGGTCAATTGAACAAGGTCCCTTCTGAATAGAGCCGGGTATATACCTCTCATGCAGAACATGGTCAAACAGTACGCCTGAACTCTTTTACTACACCTATAATAGCGTACAGTCAGTAAGGGTTGCCCGCCTTTCCAACAATTTCCGAAACGGATGAACGTTCAGGGCATTTGGTCGACCAGGCAAGGGGGTTGAAGAATAATATATATGCATGCGAGAATATAAATGTGAAATTTTTATTAAGAACCAATAATGTTTTCAAGTCTAGCCTTCTTATTTGATTTTATAAACTAGTCCCCAGCGAAATCGCCAGAAAATACTGTGGCGTTGGGATTTAGGGATTTTTAGAAAATGTTGAAAATAAAGAATTCAAAGAATGTTTAGAAAAATCTTTTTAACACCTTGAAAATCAAATTTTGAAAATTCTTTTTGTCGAAAATGGAGTCGCTACTTAGTTTTTGAGAAAAAATTAAGAAAAATAAAAATGGCTATTGATCTTTAAAACGTTTAACCAGAGAAAGAGGGTTCGGGGGCTAAGGTATGAATCAAAAAATGTGTTAGGCACCCAGTTCGCCCAACCATAAGATTGCCCTCTACTAATCATCATTGGTTCTTTAATAGAATTTCTCAAATGCATACAAATAAGAAAAATAAAGGCAAAGAGGGAACATCCAAAATTAAATATGAAAAATACATAACATATGTACATAGCACTCTAAATCGAAACAAATAAAGGAGGTAAAATCTTAAGTTCTATAGCGTACAATTTCTAACTAAAGGATACATGGTACAATCCCTCATGCAATATTTATGTATAAACAAAATTAATCTATCTTGATTTGAATAAAAGAGCAAAAATATGCAAAAAGTTGCTAAAACTACCTAAATATGATTTGTTACAAAAAATAAACTAAACTATCCTAAACATGCTTTTAAGTAAAGAAACTAAAATATGCATTAATGTTAACATGATAAATTAATAAAAAAATGAGAAATGTAAAACAACAGATACATAAAAAGAATCCTATAAAAGAAAGTTCATAAATAAAGTTTATGCTAAAATGAAAAATGTTATAAAATGTTTATTAACAAAAGAACAATTTAAGTATCCACTTTTGCATTCTTTTAAACGATATAAAAGAAAATAAAAAGAAAAGAAAGAGAAGAAAATTACTCTCAGAAAAAAATCTAGTTTAAATGGTTTTTTGTGATTTTTGAGTTTAACAAAATAAAAGAATAAAAATGAAGTACATGTTATAAAAGAAAAATAAAGTTATAGGAAAAGAAAAAGAAAATGGAGTTTTTAAAAGAAAAATAAATACTAACATTAAAAAAATACTAACAAAGAATAATTAAATTAATCACTAGAAGAGGAAAAAAATAGAATATTATAAAAAATTTTAAAGCTAATTAACAAAATACTAGAGAGGAAAACTACACTACCATTAAAATAAAAAAAAGAAAATAAAGGAAAAATAAAAGTTAAAAAAAGAACATTTAGCTAAAAAAAAATAAAATAGAATATTAGTATTAATGTAACAAGAAGATAAACGAAAACAAAATAAAGTGCTACTAAAAACAATTAAACTAACTAAAATGAAAAAAAAATAAAAATAAAAATTAAAACATTAAAAGGTTACATTGAACTAACTATTATAAGAAGATAATTGCTAAAAATATAGAAAGAAAAAAAAGAGAAAGAAATACTAAAAAAATTGAACTAACATGAGAATAAAAGAAAAGTAAATGAAAAGAAAATGAAGAACAACTAAACAATTATTAGAAAATGTGAATATAATATTAATAATTATATTCACATGAATGTTAATGCATTGATGATAACAATTAATAACATTGTAAGTTGTAATTGTCAAAATATATTAGCACTTATTTAATGAATTAATTAAAATAAAAAATAATGTGCTTAGTGTGAAAGTGTAAACTAAGTAAATAAAAAAAAATTAAACTAGATGAAGGAAAGTAAGTAAGAAGCAAGGTTAACTATTCAAATGAAAGAAATACACAAATTAAAATGAATTTAACCCAATTACTCTAAAAGAGAGAAAATAGAGTTTGAAGGATCGGAGATCCAAACAAAGTACCTAAATTGTCAGAGAATCCTCAAGTCGGGAATGTGCCTCAATGGTCCAATCATCGGGTGGTGATCCAAGCAATGCTTCCATGTAGGCGTCGGAGGTTCGAATCTGGGTATTTCAACAGGGGTTCGGCGTCGGAACTCGGAATTGCTCAGCAACTGGGCAGAGCTTCTCTCACTAAACCTCTCACTAATTTTCTGTCTTGAAAATGTACCAGGAGGTACGGTATTTATAGATTTCTTCAACCAATGGGTTGCTGCCACGTTCTGGGACACATCAGGATTTTTGGAGTTGGCGGCCGCCGAGTATGAACATGGTGGTCGCTACATCAAAAGAAGCTTCCAGAAGGTTCGGCTGGCGGTCGCCATAATGGAGGTTGGCAGTCGTCAAGTTGAAGTTGGCGGCCGCCATGTTGAAGGTGGCGGTCGCTACTTTTGGAATTACTCGTGTATCAAGTTATTGGTGGCTCGACATAATTTCTTTGGTTTGAAGGTTCTTGGTTCAAATACCGAGCTTGGATCACTCCCCGAGGATCGTACTGAGGCACCATTCCAACCATTTTCATCATCGGATTCGCCTAAGATTAGGCGGGGTCAAATTAGAGTGTCTACAGATGCCCGGCCTAATAACGTGCATATCATCTACGTACAGCAACAGAATGATATATGAGCTGTCAAAACTCTTGACATAATAGCAATGATCAGCCTCCAGCCTGGTAAACCCGGTACTCTGCATGAAGCTATCAAACTTCTTATTCGACTGTCTTGGACCTTGTTTCAGACCATACAAGCTATTCTTTAATTTGCAGACCATGTCTTCCTTTTACTGCAAATCCCTCAGACTGGCACATGAATATGTCTTCTTCCAACTCACCGTGAAGAAATGCAGTCTCGACATCCAACTGTTCCAGGAACAAATCCTCTGCAACTATAATTCCCAGCACTGTTATGATCATTGTCAACTTCACAATCGGAGAGAAGATTTCAGTGAAGTCAACTCCTTCCTTCTGCTGAAATCCCTTGACAACCAACCTTGCCTTGTAGCGCCTACTACCGTCATGTTCTTCCGTTACTCTGTATACCCACTTGTTGTGCAAAGCTTCTTTCCAGCTGGCAATCTAGTCAGCTCCCATGTCTGGTTTGTCAGTAGAGAACCCATCTCATCTTTTATTGCTGACTCTCACTTCATCGAACTCTCGGTCTGTAAGGCTTCTGCATAACTCTCTGGCTCACCACTGTCTTTGAGCAGAATGTAGAATAGAGATGGTGAAAACCGCTGTGGTGGTCTGATACTCCTGGAAGATCTCATGACTACTGCCACTGGTGTACTGTATTCCACATGTGGACTACGTTATCCTTGTCTACCTCATCCCCGTTCTATTTGGCTTCTTCAGAAATGTCATCCAAGTTAATGAACTCGGATTTTTTTTGTCTCCGGCAACATATTGTCAGTCTCAGCCTTTGACTTATCCTTGTATAGTGCTTGTTTATTAAACACCACATTCCTGTTTCTTTTGATCTTTCGGTTCTTGTCATCCTAAAATCGGTAGCCAAACTCTTCATCACCATATCCAATAAAATAACAGACTTTAGACTTTGGTTGCAATGTGCTTCTAGCATTAGTATCAACATGAACATAGGACGTGCAACCAAAGACTTTCAGAAAAGATAAGTTTACCTCATTTCTGCTCTAAACCTCCTTTAGAATTCTGAATTCCAACAGTACTAACAGTCCCGGATTCAGAAGGTAGGCTGCTATGCTCACTACATCAGCCTAAAAGTAATCGGGTAGCCCAGAATGCAGTCTCATGCTACTGGCTATCTCATTTAGTGATCGGTTCATCCGCTCAGCCATGCCATTCTGTTGTGGCGTTCCTAGAATGGTCTTCTCCCACCTGATTTCACTAGGTGTGCAGAAATCTCTGAATCTCCCGTCTGTGTATTTATCTCCATTATCTGACCTCAGACACTTCAATTTTAATCCGGTCTCAGTCTCAACTAGGGTCTTTCACTTCTTAAAAGTTTTAAACACTTCAGACTTGTGTTTCAAAAAATAGACCAATTCTTTTCAGTTGGAGTCGTCAATAAATGTCATAAAATACCGCGAGCCTCCAAGAGATGCAACTGGGGAAAGACCCCACAAATTTGTGTGTACCAACTCTAGCTTATTTGGCTTTGTTGTCCTGTAGCCTTTCAGAAAGATAACCTTCCTCTACTTCTTGAAGATGCAACCCTCACACAAATCAAATTCCACAGACTTTAAACCCTACAACTTGCCCTTTGACTACAGAATTTTCATCCATTTCTCACTTGTGTGCACCAGCCTCTAATGCTATAAACTCCTGTTTGAACCACTATCTGCTAATGCCATTGTATCCCTTGTACTAGTAGTCATGTACAAGGTACCTGTTTTTGTTTCTCGAGCCACTACTATAGCTCATTTGGTGACATTTCACGTGCCACCAACAAAGGTCACCGAATGACCTTCAACATCTAACTGTCCAATTGAAATTAAATTCCTCATCAGTTTAGGTACATGCTGTACCTTCTGTATCTTCCACACTGACCCATTCGGCACTCTGATTGTGACGTTGCCTGTACCCATGATGTCTAAAGCTTCCCCGTATGCCAAATATACCTTGCCGAAGTCACCGGCAATATAATTTTCCATAATCTCCCAGTGTGCCGTCGTGTGAAATGATGCTCCTAAATCCAACACCCAAAAATCAATGGGGCTATCAACCGATAGGAGCAAGGCATCTTAGACATTCTCGGTCACAACATTTGCTGACTCACCGTCAGCCTTCTTCTTCTGTTCCCTTCAGTTCTTCTTCATATGGCCAGTCTTGCTACAACCCCGGCATTCAATATGTCGTCCCAACTTGGACTTTCTTCTGCCTCTTCTAGATTTAGACCTGCCCATGTTCTGATTCCTGTCATTACCTCTACCCCGTGCTTCAACATTTAATGCCGTATCGGCATTTAACCCCGAATTAAATACCTCACCCGAATCCCTCCTACGAACCCTCTCGCTCAATATCAAATTCCTGACATCGTCGTACTTCAGTTTGTTTTTACCAGTAGAATTACTCACCGTCGTTCTCATAGCCTCCCAACTGTTTGGCAGTGAGGCCAACACAATCAAGACTCTAACTTCATCATCAAAACTGATATCCACTGAAGATAGTTGATTCGTGATGGTATTGAATTCGTTTAAGTGTTGTGCAACGGGTGTGCCCTCAGCCATGTTTATGTTAAAGAGCTTCTTCATAAGGTGTACCTTATTGTTTACTGACGGCGTCTCATACATACTTGACAGTGCTGCCATCATATCCGACGTAGTTTTCTTCTTGATTACGTTGTGCGCCACCAACTGGGACAACGTTAATCTGATGACTCCCAACACCTGTTTGTCAAGTAATGCCTAATTCTCATCCTTCACGCCCTCTGGTTTGGATCCCAAGAGCGGAAAGTGTAGCTTCTTCCCATACAGATAGTCTTTTATCTGCATCCTCCAATAACCGAAGTCCGTACCACCGAACTTCTCGATTTTTATCGATCTGCCTTCTTTTTCCATGTGTGTTCGTCAACCTCCTAATCTTGAGCTCTAATACCAGTTGTTGGGGATTAGAACTCAATCACTAATTTTGCCCAAGATCAACCACGATCACACAAACACGGAATAAACACAAAAAAGAGAGAAAGAGAGACAATCGCATACAAACACAAGGTTTACGTAGTTCGACAAGTTGTGCCTACGTCCACGGGATTACACACTTTACTATTGAATGGAGGTTACAAAAGGAGAAGAAGGTCTGGGAGAGAGATTACAAAAGAACAAAAGCAAAAACTTAAAACTCTCACCCGACGGCTACAATCCTAGCAACTTATAAATATATTCCCACATAGACGGATCGATCGATCTATCAAACAATCCTACACTGCTCTTTGTTTCTCACCTATAAACACCACCGATCAATCGGTCTACCATTTTTAGTAATTTTTCTTCACATTCTCAACATAATATCCTGTGTATCTAGTGTAATCGTGTTTATATCCATATATGTGCTTCATAGATTATATTTATTATGTATTAGCTTATTGTAATATTTTTATTTGTTTTCTTATATATAGTTAAAATAGGATAATTCATTTCAAAAAAATATTCTTGTTCGGCCATGCACATATGAAGTTCTAATTTTGTCCTTGCCCATTACTAACTCATCATTTTCATTTTTTTAACTTAATTCACCCAGCCTAACCCACTCGCCCACATAAATCATATGAGTTAGTGCGTATTAGCGAATTAAAGTGGGTTGACACTTTATTTACACACCTTTATAATAAAATTTGGGATAGGTCCTCACTTTAGGAAAAATGCATGTTTTAGTTCCATTCAAACTTTTAGGGTGGAATTAGTCTCCACACACTAATAATACCCAAAAATGCCCCTTTTTAACCAGTACTAGTCAATTTGAAATTTTCGCCATTCTCACTGATTATAATAACAGATTATTTCTCTCTTGGTGGGGATACATAATAATTGTTTCTATTTATTTTCGTAACATATGCAATCTCAACGTAAAATTCTCAAAATTCTGGTCAATGATATTAATTGATTCCCTGATTCAGTGGAATCAAAATGTTTGGCTCCCTAGATTTTGGTTGAATTACAGTATTGTTGGAAGTGGGATTTTTTTGTGACTATAACCATTGTATCTCATATTTGACTGTCATATATAGATGATAAATGTATTAGTATATATTCTACAGTACATATGGTAAGATCTTGCAACACATATGTAAATGATAAATGTATTAGTACCTTAACGACAACACGTCTTCATTGTCGCCGATGTATTGCATTGTAAAGACCAATATATTGATCATTAACAAATATATTTTATTATGAATACTAATAGATTTATTAGTTATATATGTGAAATTTTTTGTGGCTATAGACATTGTATTTCATATTATGTTGAAATTACATATGTTATAGAAATAAATGAAACTACTATTATGGATTCCCACCGAATAGGAACAATTTGGTATAATAATGAAAATATTAAATCAGTCAATAAAATAGGAATAAACTGTTATTAGATTGAAAACAATAAACCGAGTACATCGAAAGTATCAGTGTCAGGTCCTTTTACTTTAAAAAAATTGTGGGACTAAATTAATTTAAAAACACATTCAGGATTAATCCTAGTAAAACATCCAAAAAGGTACTAACTTTCAAATAACTATATGTTGGGAGATAAACACAACGCCAAAATAAATACATGTTCGGGGATTCAGAAAATACATCTTTATTAAACTTTTAACAATTTACAGTAATCTGAAATTACAGAAAATGAAATAACAGGAATAACATAAATAGAATTTGCAAACTGAGTCCTGCAATCGCAGTTTCCTTAAGAATGATTCGCCG